>VZUI01078643.1:0-34334 GCA_013401135.1 Cettia cetti
GCCCGCCCTCCCCGCGCGAGGGGGAATTAGAAACGGTTCGAGAAGGATTTTAAACAACCGGCTGTTCCCGGCGCCCGCCGCGCCCCCCGCCGCCGCGCCGCCGAGCGGGGAGCGCGCCGGAGAGACGCAAACTGCGGACCGGACTCGCGGCCGCCCCGGCCCGAGCACCGCCGGATCGGTCGCGCCGTGTCCCCTCCGCACCCCCCCGGGCCGCCACCTCGGCACCGGCACAGAGCCTCCCCACCCCCAAAAGCACAAACAACGGTACCCCCGAGGGTCTCTTCGCAACCCCGCACCCCCGAGGGTCCCCCAGGGGAAGGGACCCCACAGCGACGGAGGAGAGCGAGAGCCGGGACCGGGCTGGAGGTGGGGAGGAAACATTTCCTGAACCAAAGCTGCGTGTCTTAGAGTAGCTTAAAAATTTAAAAAAAAAAAAAAGAAAGAAAAAAAAAAAGAAAAAAAAAAAGAAAGAAAAGAAAGAAACCCAGAAAAATAAAAAACACCCACGGTCTGAAAAAAATTCAAGGAAATGCTTTGATTTTTTTTTTTCCCATTATTTTTTTAAAGTTACATGGCAATAGTAGCGTGCTCTGCAGAGAAGGGAGAGAGAGAGAGAGAGCAGCCACTGGGGCCATTTGTTACTTGATTTCTCTGTTTTTTTAAGTACCGAAGCTCTGGAATTTTTCCACTCTTCCTCCTCTACCACAGTCCCAAATTTTGGAGATATTGATGCCTGCTTGTGTTTAAACTACGGCTAACCTTGTAAACCCACTCCCGTGTGTGACCGTGGGAGGGGGCCTCTTAGTATTTTGATATTTTAAATGTTTAATGCCAAGCTTGGGGGTTTTTTCTTTTTTTTTTTTTTTTCTCTTTTTTTCTTTTTTTTTCTTTTTTTGTCAAATGCACCCAACATCTATCTCTCCGTCGTGTTGGCAGGCAAATGTCAGGAGCAACCAGGGCCACGAAAAACCCGACCAAAATTCGAGCAGGGAAGTTGTGCCAGACGTAGACCACCAGCATCTGTTTATCATTGTAGGAGCTGCAAGGGGAAAAAAACATCCTCTGGATCCTGAGCTGGTGGAGCGAAGGGAATGGTTGGTGAGGAGAAACTGGGGAGGGGGGGATTAGGAGAGTATTAATGAGCGGCTGGAACAAATTAGCGAGGGAGTAGAAGAGACAACAGGAAGGAGTGAGAGAGGCTGGAGAATCCGAGGTGCTTGTGGCAGTTCCCTGCCCGGCGTGGGATGTGTGTGCTCTTGGAACCCAGTGCAATAATTCATCAGATTAAAGCACGCGGCAACAAAAGGCATTTTGTGCCAAAATTGGTTGTCTTGGGCTTTCACCCCATTGTATGATTTTTTTTTTATTTATTATTATTTTTATTAACAGCGTGAGAGTGTGGTTGGAGTGGATCAGGGGAAAGAAGTAAATTAGGCTGACATCATTCACCCTGGTTGGGACCGAGGCTCCTGCTCCCGAGTTACACCCAGGAAACCAGAGGAAGCGGGTTATGGTGTGAGGAGAAAGCGGGAAAGGAGAAAAAGAGGGAGGAAGGAGTGAATGGAAGGGAAGGGGAAGCCGGCAGAGGAAATGAAGGATATGAAAAGGAGGAAGAAAAGTAAAATCACAATACACGGTGAATTTGGGCTGTGAAAGGGGGATAATACTAGGGAGACAACCTGAGAAGTTACTGCAGAGTGGACCAAGGGGGGCGGTTTGCTCGCATCGGGGCAGAGGGATTCTCACGCGTGTCGTGCCTCGGAGCTGAGGCGGCGGCCGGACGGGGCACTCGGGGCGAGCACGGGCGGCAGGACAGCGCACACAGCAGACAAGCGAGAGAGAGAACCAGGGCAGAGAACAAAGAAGGACTGTGGGTAAGATTACAAAGAAGGAGGTTGCTGAGGAAAGGGAGACGAGTGAGCCTGGACATCCTTGGTCAAGCCACAGAGGCAGTGGAACTTTGGTGCAGATCACATAGAGTAGAACTTTCATCGGAATGTTTGCTTGCCCTTGGGGAAGGGCCGGGATCACCCATCAGACACGATGAGTAACTCTTCTCCAAGGCTCCCCTCTACCGCAGCCAGCAGCGGTATCAGCAGGGCTTTCACACGAAACTGATAACATCCTTCCCGGGCAGGACAATCCTCCAAACCTCGTTTTGTTTCCCTCAATGGTTTTGGTTGATTTATTTGTTGTTTCAGCGTGGGGGATATTTCGAGAAGGAAGATGTGTCAGTGTTGTGTCAGCCCTGTAGGGAAAGAATTTTTCTTCTTCAAAAGGACAACGCTGAGGTGTTTCCTAAAAATGTGATGGTGAAATAGCTGTCAAGTCCTTTGGATATGCATCCCAAGACCAGGACTTTTGCAGCTGAAAATGCTTTGTTCCCATTTTTAGTGTGATTATTTGCATCCCTGTGGTTTATTTTGGCCTGAAGGA
The DNA here is from genome assembly GCA_013401135.1 of Cettia cetti. Lineage (NCBI taxonomy): Eukaryota > Metazoa > Chordata > Aves > Passeriformes > Sylviidae > Cettia > Cettia cetti. Next base: position 2,437 of record VZUI01078643.1, read on the forward strand.
CCGCCAATGGGTTGTGTGTTTGCAGATCAAATTGTGATTTGGAGCAGAGCGGGATGAACTTCGGGAGGGAAGGGATGGGCCGTGGGACACAAACAGGGTGGCGCCATGTTTACGTTTACATTAAATGTAAAATGTTAAATATTAAAACTAATTCTCTTCACAGGTCTGCCTCCCAAGCTACCATTAACATTCAGGTGATGACTTTGTAATTTTGTTTAGAGATCCTTCAGTGGAAAATGAAGAAATGGTGCTAACCCTTATTTATGGCGCATGTGAAAAGCGGAGCACAGGGAGGAGTGAGGCGCTGGCAGGACGCTGCGGATCCGCCAGGGTAATGTCACCCCTGCCTTCGGAGAAAGGCTGTCCTGGAGTGTTACCTATCGGCTCCACCCCAACAAAACCTCATCACAAAACTGGGGACAAAAGTTAGCTTAGTAAGCAGGTAAGTTAGCATGAAAAACCATCCAAACAAGTGTTCCCAAGTTCGGCGTGTCAGAAATTCCTCCTCGGAGTGGTGATGCACGTACAATCCCCGTGTACCTCTGCCCTTGCTCCAGTCATTCTGAGCACAAACACTGCTCTCAGCAGGAGCAGTTGTATCTCATGAGGCCAACGCTGTAATTAATGAGATTTGAGGCGCAAACACTGAGACAAAATTCGAGTTTCCAATATCAGAAATTAAGATCCAGCCTTTGTTACAAAAGGGGATGAGGGGTGGCAGTACTTTAAAGCTTCTCAGTCCGACACTGGAAAGGAATTCACAATGTATTTTTAGAGTGTTATAAAAATCTCTTACATAATGCTGATTAATTCTTCGGTTTTAGGGAAGAGCACTGGGCTTTGTGTATAAGAGTGTTGACCAGCTAAGCCGCTGAAAAGGGCTGGTTTGGGCTGGATTTTTTTTCCTTTAACTTTTTCTTGGATACAGAAAGCTGCAATTATTCAATTATTACAGGATTTTGCTTTTGTTTGGGCGTGTATGAATATTATTCTGGAAACTGTGTCTTATTCTTGGAAGTATTTATCATTTTAAAACATATGTTATGTTATATCACCCTGTCTGAGATATAGGATAGCTCCAAACTGGGTGGGTTTTTTTTTTTTTCCCCCTCTCTCTTGCTGCAGCTAGTTACGTTATGGATTAATGTTAAGGATATCTGCAGTGAAACATTGCTTGTGTGGCTCTGCAAGACTGACTTAAGCAATGTCACATTACAGGATCACAAATTTACCAATACAGTAATATGTACAATTACTTTGTATTTCTGCCCATTCTGTTGATCCTCAAAAATCATTGATTAATCTAACTGGCATGTTTCACACAACCCATAACAAAGGGCTATTCAGGAAATTAAGTCAGTAAATGCTACTCCCTTATTTTAATTTCAGTTATCTATACTTATTGCTGTGTAGCTGGGAAGATTTTTTGGGCAAGATATCATGGGAGAGAGACGCTTTTGTTTAGTCTTTTTCAACAGATACGTGACCGAGGCAGCTTTGAAGCCTTTTCTGAGGAATCCTTCGTCCTTCTGTAGAATGTTTAATCTTCCTGTGGAGTGTCTAACTATGAGACTCGTTCTGCAGACTTTCATTCTTGTGCCATACAGATGAGCAGGGGTTGCTCAGGTGATTGAACGAGTCCTAAATCATTACTGGAGAATGGAGAGAGCAGGAACACATAGGTCAAAACAAAATCTTTATTTGCCCCTCTTTTCTACCCAGGAGGAAAAAAAAAAAAGTAATTATAGCTCAGGGGTAGGGAGGGATAATCCTTGTGGGTCCCTTCCAGCTTGAGGTACTCTATGATTCTGGGTCTCAAAGAAAGGCTTACCAATAACCCAATAACCCCTTGCACTTTCTGCTTCTAGCAGGAGCCACAGTTCCCTCCTGTCTGTGCAGAAGGAGCCAGGATGATTTTGCAGCCTCCTGTCACACAGTTCATCCATGAAGGGGCCAGAAACAACACAAATACCATCAGCTTGGAAGCAAAACTTGCTAAGAACAAACCTTCCATGGGTTTATTGCTCTCACTGGCTGTGCTGTGCCCCTTCACACACTGCAGAAAGGTGCAGTTCAGGATGGGGAAATTATCTGTACAGGGCACCCAGTGCCGCATGATCTGAACCTTACAATGGAAAAAAACACGTTTGTGCGTGCTGGTTTCCTCCATTACTTCTTTTTCTGATGTTTTATGTGGTTTCAGCCCTCCCTGGTGCTGTTTCCACTGGAGGGGCTGCCACAGCCTCTCTTTCTCACACAGACTCTCTTCTGTGCACCTTTGGTGCTGGCTAAGGGTTGAACTCATGCTACCTCTCATGAAGAAAAGCTTAAAACCAGTCTTTCTCTTCTCCCCAGTTATATATTTTTGCTTCTAGAACAGGAATTGTTACTTTTTTTTGTTGAAATGTGTTTGATAGTTGGGTTAAAATTATGTCTACATATACATAAGCATGCCTAGTATGTGAGATCTACCTGATTTCATTGGTTAGCTGGTTGTTTTAAGCTATTTGATCAAAATTATATTTTACCAGACAACTCAGTCTGTGGGGGAAAAAAAAAGTATGAAAAAAGTACATTGCTTTAGTTATTAATCATTTGAAGGATAGCTGAAAGTCACCATTGCTGGCTCAGTGATGTGTCACATCAGGAATGTGGCTCCTTGTGCTGTGTGTGGCAGTAAACAGAAGAAAAACAGCATGAAAACTGGGGATACAGGTGGATGTGAAGCTAAATGGGACCCTGATCCTGCATGAAGCTCCTCATGGGCAGATCTATCTCTGCATGATGTGGGTGCAGGGATTTGTGACAAAGGACTTTGCTGCTATAGTGCCTTAGCTGCCACTTATAGCAGTTAGTGCTGTGCTAAAAAAATAAAAAATAAAAAAGCCCAGCCAGAAATCACATTAGCAGCATCAAAATTGCTTTTATTTTCAGGGTCAATACCCTCAGCAATATGTTGCAGGAAAAGGTTGATCCCAGTATGGAGTTGCTGATAATTCCCGAGTTGGTCTGACATATGCAGGCTGCTGTCGACTTCAACAGGCTTATTTAACACATTTGTTTCTTTTGGGTTTAGGATTAGTCAAAATGCAATTTTGTGAAGCTGCACTGACAAGGTTGCCTGCAGTGGGCTGTGGGCCTGGTAGGATTCAGGTTGCACAAGTATGACAGCAGAAAGTCTTTCCCTTTAACCTGGACTTAACCATGGTTAGGGCAAATAACCTCTTTAGGATGCTCAAGATTTTTACATTTACATTAGAGTCTGCTCATAAAAAAGAGACTCCAAAGCACACAGTGGCACTCAAAGTGAAGATTTGGGAAAATAAATGGCCAAATTATCGCACTGTGACATTTTTGGCAAACCTTTGCACAAACAAATGTGTGATGTTCTATTCTTACCTAACTCAGAAAATGAATAAAATGTTTCTCTCTCTCTATTCACGTATTTACTGAGCACATACTGGTGAACTAAGTGCATCCCTGTGCTATACCACATCAGCCACGCTCTATCAGCACAGCCAACCCCTCTGCAGCTTTCCTGCCTTTGTCAATGTATGTAAACAGAAGATGGAGAGCATTCCAGCCTGTTTTGTGGGCTTAATATTAAAAGGAGCTAACTTCTCAAGAACCACAGAAAATAAAACAATTGTCTGTGGACTTGATCTGCTTTTTAGCAAGTTCAAAATGTGCCAGTGGACTTTGATAACCAAATATGCCTCCACTGGTTTTCCACACCAAGATTTGAGCTTCTTCTGCTTTTTATGAACCATTTGAGGGGTTTGTGTTCAGCTAAGAATATATTGAAAACTAAGAAAATTTCACTGTTTTGGACCTGTGGCCCAAGGAGGGGGTGGTGATGAAAAAAAGCACTGGCACATATCAAGTCAAAGTGGTACCAGGTCTGACTGTTTAACAGCTGGCCCAGAGCAGTGTTAAAAGTAAGAAAGGAAATCACAGCATTATTCATTAATTTATGCTTATGTATGTTTTGTTTCTCTCAACACACACACACATGATATTGTTCATATATATTGTTCATCTGGTAAGGAAGAAATAAAAAAAGAAATTTATACCAGTCTGCATATGTGTTCAAAAGCTTAGCAAATTCTCTGAGCTCTGCTGGGGATCAGATTTCATGAAGCTGCAATAAAAAAATCCTTTTTTACCTTGTCTTTGTGTGTTCTGAGGTGGGTTTGTAAGGTTTGAATTACTGGGTAATAACCAAGAAGTCTCCTTTTCATGAGCCTGCAGCTGGGAAATGGACAGTTTAATATTAATGGAAAGAACAAACTCTTCTCCTTTCTCTCCTTTCTTCTCTGCACTTCTGCTTCACCATTTCCTTTTCTGAGGACCTTGTCCTGAAGCTGCCTTTGTGGAAGTCCAGGATGAACTACAAACCAGGAGTAGAGCCCAATTTTTCAATTTTTCACTTAATGACTGCAGTGAGAGTCAAATGACACCAACTTGTGAACATTCAGGATAGAAAAAAATCCACTTTATTGACATATTGTTATTATTATTAATCTCCAATTATTTATTTAACTAAGAAACTAATTCCACATGAATCTGCAGACCTCCCTTCTGAGATACTTATTAAGAACCCTGATATCAGTGTGCCAGGGGGAGGTATGGGAATATGGAAATAATTACTCCTAGCTTCTAAGAGAAGAAAACCCTAAATATTTGTTGAGAATTACATGGCACAAATGCTTGAATAGAAGTAACCAGCACCACCAGTCTGTATTGTTGTGTATATCCACTTCTGGTCCATCCTGACTTCACTTACAGACAAGTTCAGCAAGAATTTGAAGTTAAATACCAAGGCTAAGCACATTGCCACTTTTTTTATATTAAAGGACTTATTAATATCATTTTTCCTTTAAGCCAAGTGCTGGGAGTTCGGTGTGAGGGATAAGAGAGGACAACCTCAAATCAGGGTCTCCAGGGACTGCTGGGTCTAAGGTAAACATAAAGTTAACTCTCTTTGGGATTACTGGCACAAGGGAGCTCCTGGCACCCAAAGGGTTGTGGGATCCTGTTGAGAGCCTGCAGAAGTCATGGGACTGAACTGAGAGCTCCAAAAGGTTTCTTGCTTCTGCATTTCTGAGTATAAATGGTATGCTTGGGAAAAAAAAAAAAAAAAAAAGCAAGCCAACCCTTTGCTGCTGGCTTCTCTGCTGGTTTTTGAGCTGTCCTCCCTGTGTTTAATCCTGGTGCTGTTTTTTAGGGTGCTGAGCACAACAAACTCCTCCAACCTCTGTTTTGGTCCCTGAGAGATCTTTTTACACAGGCAGAGCTGCCCCCGGAGCTGAAGCCCCTGGGTTTCTCCCCAGATGGCCTCTCTGTCCCAGGAAATGTGGTGCTGTGAGGAAGCCCAGCCCTGGTTCCAGCAGCCGGAGCAGGGATGGTCACAAAACCAGGTCCTGAGCAAGGGAACAAGGATGCCTTAGGGCTGTGAAACAAACAGAACCTTCTCCCATCTGTTCTCTCCTGCTGAGTTCCCCACATACTTGCTGCCTGGCATGGTGTTTTCCTAGGATAACTGAGTAAGGAGAAGCCTGAAATTTAAGGTGAATTGTGTTATTTAAAATATCCTTCTTTTATGGTCAAAATTTATAGCCCAGCTTCATGACATTTGCCTGACCTGTGGTACCCTTTTCCCCTGGTGATTTAAAAGTGGCCTTGAGAAGCAGAGATATTTTAATTCCTTCCATTTCCTTTCATGTTCTGTTTTTCTTTCCTCTTCATTTTCTCCTGCACTTAAAAACACAAACCCCAAAGTACTCTTCTAGCAGCACAAGATATGTCTGACCAGTGCATCCCAAGGTATGGATTTTAGTGAAGGAGGAAGATGTGCATTTTTAATGCGGCTGTTGCTAGCAGATGGGAGCTCAGGGCAGGGAGGCAGGTCTGGAAAGTCTTCTCCATGGCCTGGGAGGGCATCATGTCCCATTATGACAATTCACTCCATTCCAGACACTGACCAGCAAACAGGGATGTGGAAGGGCATGTATATGGAAGAGGAGGGCTTTTTAATCTCTCTCCTTGACCTCAGGGGTTTTGGTCCAGAAAGAGGCAGGAGTTATATAGAATTCCCAGAATACAGCTGGTGCACCCCTAACTGCATTGACTATAATAGGATTTTTTACTGTGTGAGGAATGAAATATCAGGCTCTCATTGTTATCTTCTCTCATGCAGCTGTAAAGAATTTATTTGTGAGTTTTACAATATCCAGAGGTGTTTCCTTTGTATCCTTTTTCAATAAAGTTGAAATGCCAAAAGTTCTTCAGTTTGTTATTGCTCTCTTTGCCCAGCACAAAACCCTTGTAGCAATTCTGAGACTAGCATCTCTGTTGTGATCATGAACCTTCTGTTAAAGAAACCATCCTGGTTTCCCTGCACAGTTCATCCTTCTAATGCCATTTCAGTCTGCCCCAATACCCAGGCTTTTTCAGCACCTTGACATGTGTATTTGTTGTTTTTGGAGATCTGCATTATATGTTGTGGCCCCCAGTAAGAGTCTGGGTCATACTTTGGATTTTAAGCATTCTGTGTTCAGTGTATTCAAATTTCTCATAAGCCCAAAATTGTCCCACTTTAGAATGGAAAAAAATCTTATTTAAGATTGTGGAGATAAAAATCTTTTACTAGGAGAAGTTGCCTGGAATACCAAGGGATCAGGAAACCAGTTCATTTCCATCTGCCATCTCATGTTCCATGTGCCAGCTTGCTCCCTGGTCTTCCTTTTTTACTGTTCCTTAAAGAGTTTGGCCCTGATTTCTTGCTGCCTCAAGGGGAATCAGGAGTCGGCAGTGATGTGGCTTCCCAAGCACTCCACTTTTCTATCATCAATCAGTGGCTGCTCCTGAGGATTGTTCTGGGTTTGATACTGCGGGCTGAGTGCATTTAATCCTGACAAACACAGTCCTTGTTTTAAAAAAAACGCTGTCAGTATTAAACGTAACTTGCATATTGATGGAAATGACAAATTAATCCAGCAAAGAAATACACAACAATACACAAAATGCACAATAATAATGAGATTCCATTTATATTATTTTTCTCTTTCTCCCTACTTGCTGATTCTTTAAAATTTAAAAAATACCTTTGGTTGGTTTGTTTGTTTTAGAGTGGGACTTTAAAAAAAAGTCTCTTTCAATGAGTTTTATGAATCCCCTTTCACTTCCATAGGGGGTTGTCATGTCTGGGTAAATAACAAATGCTAAATTCAGCTATAGTAGGCTTGATCATGTTGTCTGCCCAGGAGTGAGTTTCCCATTGAAACCAGGATGGTTTGGAACAGTGTAGGACTAGGAATTGCTGCTAAGGAGTAAGGAAACAACAAACTTCAAAATATTTTTAAGGCCATGAGGGAAACAGTGAAGAAAATCTTTCTTTTAAACCCTTCTAGTGAATCTATCTCATATATATCTATAGATTTTCAACAGCCACTACCCAGCCCTCTCCTCATTTTAGAATTACTTGGACAGACAGATGTCAGAACAGTAGGGGACTATTAAATGTTTTAGGGTTCCCAGATCAGGTCTGCTTGGAAATTAAAAATAGATTTATAGATACCAGCATCCAATCTGAATATTGTCCCTGATTTCCATGGTTCCAGTGGTATCTGGCTCCTAACACACAAACACAAATGTCATAATTTGTTTTCCATCCTCTCTGATGTCAATGTAAACAATCTTTTGGATGGGTCTGGATGTTTCTCCGCATGAGGATGAAGCCCAACTCTGCAGGATTGTATAAGTCTATGAGAAACAGAAGGGGAATCTGACAAGCTTGGTGATGCTGTCCAAGCTATCTGAAACTCAGAGAATGTCTTGCACAACAAGAAGCACACTAGAGTTAAAGATACGTGCTACATCCCCTGTTTCAATGTTCATTGGAAGACAACCAGGTCAAAATCGAGTTAAAATGACCAAAGCAAAGGCCAAGGCAAAAGGCATAGGAATGGCCAATGTTTCACGCATTTCACTATCTCCTGAAGCTCTTAACAGATTCTGTCATGGTATTCTCTTTTTTTTTCAAAGATTTCTGAGGAATGTCAGTTCATATAGGGCCATGTAAAAACTCAGGGAAGGCAAGATTCACCCCATTCTTTCCTATTTGTTTCTATTTCTTTCCCATCTATTCCTATTGCTTTTAAAAATAACCTGGTGCATCTTTCCTGGAACACACAGATATATATATACGTCTATATATATAGATATATATACATATGTAGTCTTGGTTCTTGTCTTGCAATTTGAATTTGAATCCCATCAACTGCATTTCCTAAGGATGTCTTGCATTCAGACCCAAGTTACCAAAAGCATTTGTTTATTGCTTGCAAACAGTCATTATCTGTTGACAGAGGACTGGAAGACCCTTTCTAAATTGACATATTGGAAATATTTTAGGGCTTATTTTTCAGAAAGACTTCAGGCAAGCAAGTGAATGTGAATGAGTACAGCCTGTCCTGCTTTTCCAAGAGCTGCACTTGGAGTGGGAATTCAGGGGTCAGTGCACCCTGGAATGAGAGATGCTGGAGCTCATCATGGGCACTGTGGTGTGGGAACACCACCCTTGTCTGCAGACATGGCTCTTCATTTGGAAGTCCAGTCACTTTGTGCTGGGCTAACAGTGTTGTTTACCACAAAAGGTTCGGCAAAAACTACTGCTAAAATTGCTCTGTGGTCAGTTGTATTTCTGGAAATTAATTTCTAGGCTGCTGTGAGGAGGTTTCTAGGCTGCTGTGAGGACTGTCTCTCCTCACTGTGAGAAGTTGCCCAGGACCTTTTCATACACGAGCAGTGGGTTTTAAAATATGCACTTGCTTAGGCACATTATTATTCTAAACATCTCAAAGTTATGTTCTCCCTCCTTGTCACCATAGAAATCATTATACAATTACGTTCCTGTTTCTCCATGCAAGGGCTGCCTGCGTGTCTGGGTAGGGACACAGTGGCTTTCCAAAGCACTAAGGAATTACTCCACTGCAAGGCAGAAAGCTTCCCTTCACTTCCCAGGACATGGCAGGGAAGGAGCAGCTGCCATACAGGCAGACCAGACCTATTTTGGGAGGAGCAGACAAGGCAGGCTGTGGGCATGTTCCCTCCTGCCTACAGCCACACACCTGCCTCATCTTTGAGGTAACTCCTACCTTGCTCCATAACACTTTGTATCCCTCCTTTCTAAACCTGTTTCAGGTTAAATTTTTATTTCTGCCCCACGCTTCTCTTTGGCAGTGTTTCTTTCCTATAGAAATAATCTTTTATGGATCTTGAGTTCAGTGTCCAAGTTCCCAACAAGTCCTAAGAATTCCCTTCTCTGAGCAGTACATTCTTCAAGGACTCTCACTAAAGAGAGTCCTTTTCCTATTCCAAAGTGTGCTAAGGCTGGTTTGTTCCTCCATGTCCAGAAAAAATGACACGAAGCATTACATAAAATATTCTGCTGTGATTTGACATCTTGTTCTGAAGGCATCAGCCTGAAAAAAGTATTGACAAACAGAGGTAATTTTACAGAAGGAGCAAAGCAGAATGTCCAGATGCTGACGTGAGAGGATTTATGTTTTTATATATATATACAGTAAAAATAGCTTGGTTAAAAGGCAACCATGAGGGTTTGGCAAGGTCCCAGTATTTAGAGGCCATGAGAATACAAACACAAATCGCTTTTACCAGTCAATTCAGGAATATTGCAGCTGACTCCAGTAGGAGCTTCCTGAGGGAAAGATGGATCCTTGGGGCTTACACAGAATAGCTGACTGCAGAGAAAATGGCATAACTAGGCAAACTGTGTGGAAATCAATAATATACATAAGTCATTGAAATAAAGGGAAAACTCCTCTCAGCGAATGTCCGACAATGTTCTCAAAGGAAATGGTGAATAGCTCATCCATCAGAACATTTACATCTCATTTGGATAAAAACTGGAATTTTTTCTACATGGATTCCCCTGCTCTCTGCCAATTCCTTGAAAGCTCATGGGAGCCTCAGTGGGGTTTGGTTACACCTCAGCAGAAGACGAGCCCTTATCCACCCAGTAGAGAAATATTTTTCCTGGCCATCTGCCACCAGAAACCAGACCTAAATGTTCATCTTGGTCCTTTTCTTTGCATTTCTTGTGCACTGTTTCTCCTTTCCCTCTGGTTCTGGTACCTTTTGCCCTGCAGCTGCCATGCTGCACCAAACCCCATCCCAGGAGCTCCCCTCCTGACTGCTCCTCCCTGCAGCAAGCACAGCTGGAAATGTTCCTGCTTGGGAGCATCCTGCACGCTCTGACAGTGCAAAGTTGACTCTATTTTGACTCACCTTACCTGGTCAGGGCAGATTTGCTCATGCAAGCTGCCAATTTGTTTATCTCTTGTTCAGCAGTTAAGTACTGGAAGCTTCAAATCTAAAAATCCCCAGCTTTCCTAAGACCTTTCAAGTCAACTTTCAAAGGCAGTCTTTTATTGCTGGGTTACAAAACCCTTTACAGAGAGAAAACTTCAAGTCTGAATATTGAAGTAAAGTGTTTAAAGTTCCTTTTTGGATCATGAACCTATTATTAAGGCAGGATGGAAACCAGTTTGCAGCCTGTCTTCTACACGGAACATCCACAACGCCAGAGTCCAAAGTGAAGTCACTTTTTTGGATTAGGCACCGACCACAGAAGGCTTAGAAATGCCACTTGTAATTAAAAACATTGTGCTTGGATCCTTCTGTCTTTATTGAGGTGAAATGGCCACTGGAAGCAATACAAGTTGAGGCTGAAGAACAACAGCTAGCTCTTGTCCTCTGTTTTCTAATATATTTAACTGTTTATGGATGCTGGGGAAGCTTTGTACATTCTGTACGTTTCAACAGTAAAATGGATGCAATTTCCTCCAGCTTTGATAGTGATTGTAATAAGAGTTAGTGCTCTGTGAGGCCAAGCAGAGCCACCTCTCCTCATCCCCTTCTCTGTCCTATGTGAGACGACTGCCAGCCCCTCAGCTTGCAAAAACCTGTGAGCTGCTGCCCCGGCTTTCTTTTGTTTTTTCAGCTTTATCTCTTGTATTTCTACTAATGCCTTGTCTATTTTATGGATCAGAGACTTTTATCTACCCGTCTGGAAGGGCTTAGCACAACGCAGCCATGATCCTGCCTGAGCAATCCAACACCAGCACTAATTGCACAGCACTTTAATTCCTCAAAGTGTTGTGTAAACTGAATGGGCTCGATTTCTGGTGGTACCCAAAAAAAGGGTTTGGGTAAGATGTCCCCTACCAGCTGCTGGCAATGGATGCCAGGGTACCCTCCTGGGGGTGGAACTGGGAAGCCACAGAGGAGTTTGTTTCCCTGTCACAAAAAGTCTCAGCTTCTCTGAACTCCTTGCAATCACATCTTTCCAGAGGGATCCCCTCTTTGCCATACGACTTCCATGCCCAGGTTTCTTTCTGACAAGGGCTCCCGAATGTGCTGAATTTGGCACGAAGTTGTTTTGTGCACTCAGCAGACCACAAAGCAGAGGAGAAATGCCAGCAGCTCATTAACCCTTGCATCCCCTCCTTTTACCATGCTCATTATATCATTTACCAATCCACAGAGCTACCGCAGGCACTGTCAGGCAAGACTTGAGGGTCCAGTGTAGCATCCCAGAGCTGCCTGAGTGAGTAGCAACAGGGAAATTCATCTGCTGAGATACAGTTCCTGTACCACCCTGCCAATCCATGATGCATCCTGGTTAAACAGCAGCCTTTCATTTTTACGTTTTTTTTCTGAAATGCATCTGTAGATCTGGATGTCACATTCCTCATTGAGTTTTCCACAGCAGGATCCCAGCCCACAAACAGGAATGAAGTTGTGGGTAAGAAGCTGGTGGTGGTTCCTGCTCTGGAGTGGTCAGTGAGAGCACAGGTGATGTTCAGCCCCTGTCACCATGAGAGGAGTCTGTAAATATTGCAGCCTGCAACAGGGGTGGGAGGGCAGTGAAAGCTCTGATATGGTACAATTTAATTCTGGCTTTGCCCATGAATCAGCAGGATCTGGAGAGCTGTAAATCCTAGTGGTTCTTGCTCCCTGCCTGCTGACGGTGTGGGACGGTGCTGTGCTCTGTGCTGGGGATGTGTTGAGCCAGGGCTTTGCTGGAAGAGCTCTGGATTGCTGCCATCTGAGCCAGGGTCAACAAAAACTCCTTGGCAAGGTAAAATCTGATGTGACATCACGTGCAGGGTGTGTCCGGGTGTGTGGCAGTGGCCAGCAACATGACAACCTAGGTGCTTGTCTCCTCTGAGGGTGCTGCAAGATGTCCACGTCTTGGTTTTGCTCTGTGTGTCTCAGTCAGAAATACAGGTTTTTTAGACAGTTTTCACTGGATGTGAAGGTTTCTCTGCTGCCTTTTGTAGTGCAGGATGGAGACAAGGAAAGCACTAAAACCAGTCCCTGTTGTCTCCAGACAGGTAGGGCAGAAATCACAAAGGAAATCTGTGTGATATTAGCCAGCTTGGTTAACAAAACATTAATGTGATTGACACATTTAACAGTTTAAATATGTCTTAAAACATTTTACTGGCAAAATCTGAAAGCCATAGATATTTCTGCACTGAGCCAAGGAGCTGTGAAGGAGTTGTCTCATGATGTTTTGTGCATAAAATATGTCAAGAAAGGGAAAAGAGGTATGGGAAATAACAGGGGGAAAAAAACCTGAATATGCTGATAATTCTTTGTAGAAGCATTTATACTTGCAAACAGACAGACATGCTCTGTGCTCAAGAGGAGTAGGGTAGGATGAAGCTGGGAGAACAGTCTTGGAATGCAGCAGCTCTCAGAGGACAGAGAGAGGAGAACACAAAGTCAAGGGCACTGCCAGGTGTGGAGCTGAGGAGGAGATGCTACAATAAACACAACGGACTGCAAGAAGGATGATCTTATGTTCTGTGTTATACTTGAAAGGAGGAGGTGGCTCCAAGGCACATGTCCAGCTTCTTCCCAAGGCTGCTCCCAAAGGTGACACCAGCATGTGGCCAAGGGGAAAAGGGATCAGGTTTCTCTACCCACCACTGCTAGTGTGCAGGCAATAATTCCTGATGGGTCAGGAGGAGTGTGTAGGGCTGGAGACTGAAATCACACAGAAATAAATGCTCACCATCATCCAGTGGGAATGTTAATGGAACCTGCACCACCTCACCAGGAAGGGGTTGGAGAACAGCTTGAGAGTCACTGATAAATTGTGGCCTATCTCCTGCTACAGATAGTGCCTTAGCATCTGAAGGGGATGATAGAAATCTGTCCTTAATGATTGCTGATCTTCAAACAGGAGGAGGAAGAAAGCCAGACCCAACTAAACAATATCTTCTCTGAAGAAAAAAACCAAACCAAAACAAAAAACCCCACCCAAACAAACCCCAACAAACTGCCCTATATTTAACTGGATTCTCATGAAAGATCACATGTGCCACAAGAGGATAAATTTGGAGCATTCTCAGTTTCAGAGTGAATATTTTATATAAACAGACTAAACAGCATAGGAAAAATACAGTGCTGTGTGCAATAGCAATGCTCAGTGAGCTAAAAACCAGACTGGGCCAGATCTTAGTGATAATTCCCAGTGCAACCTATTCTTGAGTCTCAAGTCTCCTGAGAGATACCTTACATAACAGGAAATTGTGGATAATCACAGAAAATACATCAAAGCCATTTCAGATATTTCTATCACAACATGTACTAAATGTTATTGGGGGGCGGGGGGTGGGGGGGGGGAGTTGGAAATAAATGTGCAGATTAGCATTTAGGGATGTAGGGGTTTTTTATTTTTATTTTGACTTGGTTGGAATATTTCTTCCAGGAGCAGGGGCTGAGAGATTTTCCAGGGCGTGGAGTTCTGACCAGCCTGTGTGTTCCATCCTGCCCGTGTGATCTCCACAGGAGAGCACAGGGAGGGAACAGGCACGGAGGATCAGAGGCAGTCAGGGAACATTAACTGCATACATGCATAATTATGACTACAGTGACCTGATGGAAATTTTGCAGGGATTTCAAAATGCATGCGAGGAGTGAAACCTTCCCTGAGCCCTTTTTGTGTTTCCCCTTGCACGCTGACAAAACAGGAATGGTAAATAATATCACGGGTAGGTGTTAATTCACCACAGACCCTGGAATTGCAGAAGGGGTTTGCAAGAGAGGGTAACTGAGTGCTTTGAAATGGTAGAAGACTGCATCAAATTGGGTGTTATATCCATCCATTTCATGCGGGAATATACAAGGAATAAAATGCCAGAGTGACTCTGGCTGCCACCATCCATACAGCCTTCGCCATGGATCCATCCACTCATCTCCCTATGTGTGATGATTTTCTGTGTTATGGAAGTATTATGATAACGTAAAGGTGGAAAAATCCAAATTTACCATGAGGGATTATTTTTTTGTGGGTTTTTATTTTCTCGAGATGGCACAGCGATGTCGAACACTGTGTACTAACTTAGCTGGAGCCGGGGACTGTGGGTTGTGGAGTTTCAAAACATGCTGGAATTAAGGACACAGAATCCACTGCTCCATGGTTTTATACCAGCCTGTCTCAGTCTAAGGTCAAACTGGAAAAGTTTCCTGACAAGAGCTGTAGGTCTGACTCTCTGCCTTACTGCTGACTGAGCTGGGTGGCTGCATAAGTATAATATAACCCGAAAAAATCCTCTCACAGAGGGGAGGGGGGGTGAAATCCACAAATTTAGGTTAAAAACAAAAGTTATGGCAACGTAAGTGCCTCTAAGTTTTGCAATAATCCTCCAGTACTTTTTGCATCCCAAAAGGCTCCAGATGTGACCAGCCACTGCGAAGTGGCGAGTTGTTTATCAGCATCCTGCTCCGCAGACGGGCACCTGTAATTTCACTCGGGCTTTGCATCAGCAGAATTAAGATATCCAGAAAAAAAACGGGGGGGTGGGGGGGGTGGGGTGCGTGGGGGGGGGGGGGGGGGGGGGGGGGGGGGGGGGGGGGGGGTGGTGTGTGGTGTGGTGTGAAGAGAAAATGCTCTGCCAAGGCAGGTTTCTGAGTTTTAAGGCATAAACAGGGACAGTGCAAAGCCCTGCCTGAAACCCTTAAGGTCAGGTGGGCAGCACCCGGCTCCTCCCGCGGGGCTGGGTGTTTCTCTCTGCTGGGTGTTGAGGGTGGCTCTGCCCATAAAAAGAGTGGAAATTAATAAAAACTTAATACAAACTAGCTACTCTCAGCACTGCTGCTAAGCACTTGGACTTTTTTCACGTCTTTCCCAGCTGTGAGGGATGGGGCTGCCCACCACCCACGGGCTTGCTGGGTACGTGTACACTGTGTGTTTGAAAACTACCTAATTGCAGTCCTGCTCCCTTCCTGATCCCTGGTCTATTCACAGCTTCATTTTGTTTTGGGGAACAAAATTTCCTCTTGATTACTTCTTTATAAAAATGAGTGCCAACTTCCTCTGCATTTTTACAGGTGGTTTAATTCAGTTGTTGATAGAAACCACCAGCTAAAATTCCTGTACTCAAGGGGCAGATCTGTATTTTCAGAAAGTCACCTCCATGTTTGTGTGAAGCACCTGCCAATTAATATGCTTAAAAATATCACTGGAGTTATGTAAGATCTTTAAAAATCCTTCTGCTTCTTGACTCTGCAGCACTTCACCTATGACTAAAAGTCATCAAGCTTCAATGTGCTTTAAAATAAACTCAAAACCCAAGCAGCCCTAATTTAATAGAAACAAGAAATTATTAACTCCTTCCTCTCGTGCAGGATTATTCAAATCTGTCCGTATGGAACAGAGTTTCATCTTGGAGTAATGATCTTGGGGATCTGTGTCCCTCGTCTGGCACCCCCCAACCATGGTGCCTTAATATGTGACTTTTTTTATTTATATGTAAAAGTGTGTATCATTCTCCATTAATGGCATATAAAAACGGTGCCACTTAACATATTATTGGCATTGGAATGGTTATGGCTGGGTAAACTCCAAGCTCAACACACCAAACCAACTGCCCATTCTGATTCCCCCATACTTTACATTTCTAATTTTTTTTTTTTTTTTTTTTTTTTTTTTTAAAAAGAAAAGGCTATGTGGAAATGAACCTCCAGGGGCAAGTTGTGGCAAATAGATTTTTTTCTGGTGCAGTTTTGAAGGTGGAACGTGAATGATTTTGGGTGATATGGGTGTGAGGAGTTACAAACACGTCCAAGCACCAACGAGCATCAGGGCTGAGTAAACGTGCTGCTTATGTCACCTTTAAACACATTTAACAGTGGTATTTGTGTAACATAAATATTAAATCCTTCATAACACTGTTTAATATGTAGGGTGTTAGAAGTTTTCTGGTTTAAAATTATAGAAGATACTGAAAGTGATACATGGTGTTTTCTCTTTCAGGAGCTGATTTGGGCCCCTGATGTTAATGAGAATTTTTCCTTCGTGAGCTGTGGATGAGGCTTTAAGCAAGACTTATAAATAAATCAACAAATAGATAGATAAAGCCTCTCCTTTCTCATTTGCTGCCCATTTAGAGATTTTTAGGACTGGAGCTGTTGTTCTCCAGGTACCAAGAGCTGGGCAGCGCCTGCTCTTCCTGCAGCCTTGCAACTCCAGTAACCCCAAATATATTTAGACTGATGACTCGATTCCCTCATCAGAAAGATATGTGAGTAGGAATTGTTGTCTGTATTGTAAAAACAGTGCTACACTTGTGCATGCATGTGTGGGGCTGTTAAAGGTTTTACAAGGTGCACGGGAATGTGTGGCTGCTTATCTGGGGTGAGGAGGGAGCCCAGCACCACCAAAACCCCTCCCTGGCCTGCCCAGTCCCAGCTCGGGGCTCCCTCTAAGGCACAGAACTCTCACACCCTGCACTCAGAGGTGAACACTCTGTTCAGGTCAGAGGGAAGATTTAGGAGAAAACTCTACTTCCATTTACATCATTAAAATCCTAATGAGGCTGTAAATCAGGGTAAGAGTATGGCTGAGGTCGATAGGGTTGGGTGGGTTTAAATGGCTGGAGAATTTCTCTGCTTTAGGTGGAAATACAGACCAGACGAGCCAAAGCAGAGCTGCAAGGAAAAAAAAAAAGGTTTCATGTTCTTATTAAGATATGAAGGGAATAACAACAACTATCAATTTTGACTCAGATTGTTTTGCTTCCTTCTGAAAGGAAATAATAGTGG
This sequence comes from Cettia cetti, assembly GCA_013401135.1. NCBI lineage: Eukaryota > Metazoa > Chordata > Aves > Passeriformes > Sylviidae > Cettia > Cettia cetti. The sequence continues at coordinate 19,579 of VZUI01078643.1, forward strand.
AAATGTTTACTGTCCTAAATCACAGTGGCAAAAACAAATACATTAAACTGGGCCAAAATTACTTACAAAAGTTTGAATATTTTTTTTGATATATCCTTAATAGGGTAGTAATTAGAACTACTTTTGTATATCTCAGTTTACAATTTTCTTCAAACTATTAACAAAATCTGACATATTTCCCAAGATACACCAACACAATTACATTTTCCATTACTTTCCTTTTTAAAGCAAGCTTCAGTATTTCAAATATTACATAATGTGGAATGATCTGGAAATGCATATATTCAGGAGAGTTTTGCGTTGAATTTGAAGTTTTAATTAATGTTTTTAATAAGTGCAAGAGGGCACAGTTTAGAAGCTGAAAAAGGCAGCTCATCCTGTACATCCAGTGCAGACCACTGGTTTCAGTGGAATTCTCCAACTAGCACAGCCATGGAAGCAGCCTCTCCTCTGAGCTGCAGCCAACTTGTTTTTCTGTTCCTTAAACAGTCCTGTAGCACTTGCCAGGAAATGCAAGAAAATAAAATGACTCACTGAAACAGTAGTTGTTTCCATTGGAAATTATTAAAACAAATGGTAATGTTATCATATATTAACTATAATATTAACGTTTTGCAGCACAATCATTTCTGATGATGAGTGGCAGCATCACAACAAGGACCATTTTGTCTTAAAAATAATATTAATGTGAGCTGATGCAAGCAGTGAGGTTACCTAATGCAGTAGTGCTGACACAAGACATGGAATGACAATCTGTGGACCATGGAAAAAACCCACTGTCTGCTGAGCCAAGCTCACATCTTCCACCTGCACAGCAGCAAATCTGTGATTTAATTGTGAGGCTCTTTAATTCCATATACCACCACTGGTAACTGTGTTTATGTCATAGACAGACAGGATTATTATTTTTTTTCCAAAATGTGAGGGGAGTGGCTCTGAAAGACAAAATTCTAGATAAGATTTCAAGGCTGCAAAAGAGAATTTGCTCATAAAGGATTGCACTAAGCAGACTAACAATGAAATTTTTACAGGTTTTTCCTCTGTCACAATCCGAGTCCAAATTTCTCTGTTTTATTTGAAAACGGTGCAATATCTATATTCTTGTTTTTCTATTTCACTGTTTGATCTGCCCAACAATATCATAATACTTCCCAGTGGCTGGAATACAGGCCTTGGGAGCAGCTTATGCAAAGGGCAGCATCCCAAGGAATGGAGAGTTCTGGGGACCTGTATGTTTTTGCACTGCTGAAAATGCTTAAAATCTGGAATTGCTGAGAGTGATGGGGGTGATTTCTGGTGCCCTCTGAGCAGTTGTTGTTTAACCAGGAGCTGGTAGCTCCTAACTAAACATAAACCCGGGTGTGTGTAGATACCCTTCCTGACGTCATGATTGCGTAATAAAACATACATAAAAACCAGCAAGGTTTGTAATTTGGGTTCTAGTGAGAACATTTGCGTCTGACAGTCTAAAATATACATGATATTTTTGAATCATTTGCCTAAATTGTGCAGTTCCTGTAAACAATCCCAACAGTAAATCTATTAGCTGAAATATTCACACAAAGTAAATAAAAGGAACACAAACGTAGCCAAGTCAAATTCAACTTTCTGACTTAGTAAACACTTGTGGGAGAATTTTTAGAAGCACATTTCTAGCTCTGCCTGGGTTTTTCAGAACTTCCAAATATTGGTATTTACAGAATTAATAAAAGTATATAAAAGTATATAAAAGTACATTTTCTCCCAAACAACAGCGGAATAACTTCTATAAAAATAAAAGGAGGCAAGCAATGAAGTAAAGCATAAGTTCTGCCCCTTGTACCTTGACCCAAACTATCAGTTTTCAACCCCAGCTCATTTTTGGCTGCTTTCTCCCTCAGTGATGCCCACAGCAGAGAGAGGTGCACAACTATTCCTTGTGCAGGTTACCTGAGCTGGTTTGCTCCTGGGTGTACCTGGAAACACATCTTGTGTGCACTCAGACAGATTGGCTGTGGGAGCCTTACAGCCTAAACTTCACCTCACTCCTGTATTGGGCATATCAGAAATTGGAATTCTTGGGTAAATGTGTGGCTGGAGCGTCAGGAAGGTGTTTTTCACCACCAGTCTGCCATTTTATAGCAGCTTATGGAAGACGACGAAGAGATGGATGGGAGGGCACACAAAGAACTCGTCATGAGAGGCACCTTTTGGTGCCAAAAATCCCAATTTTCCCCGGCTCTGGTGTGTGAGGGAGGACACCTCCAATGGCAGATTGCCTCCTAGTGCCACGCTCAGGAAATGACTGAGAGGCCAGAAACCCCTGAGGAACCTACGGGGCAGGTATTTCATCGTGGAACTCACACCTCAGTGATATTTAATGCCTGCCTTTATGAATGGATCCTAATTTTCAAATAGAGAGGGAAATTATCTTAAGCCCACTTAAAAGAAAAAAAAAAATCCTAAAGAGGTGGTTTTGTCCACCACAAACAGTAAGTTGTTTCTGTTTTCTATCATGGGTTAGAGAAACAACTGCAGGGACATTCTGCTTGTTTTTTCTTACTTTAAAGTCTAGTATCTCAATCAGCTATTTGTTTTAGTTTTTGGTTCGACAAAACATTACTGTTTGCATCACATAGAGGATGAGAAAAAAAAAAGAAAGTATTTGTCCTAGTTCCTTTCCTTTTTCTCCTGAGGATATCTTTTGGAACCACAACTCCTCCATCCTCGTCCCAGAGATGAGATCCATCATCTTTGCTTCTCCTTGCTCTCTTGGCAGAAGTAAAACCATTTTTTTTTTTTTTTATCTCCCACCCTTCTAAATCTTCCAGTGAGAACAGTCGAGTGAATTTCACACCTCGCACAATTGCAAAGGCATTACGGGCAGGCTGACAACGCCCTCCTCAATTTGCTTCCAGGACGACGTATTTTTGGTAAGGACTGGAATTTACAGGATATCAAACATATAGTTGGGAGCGAAATAGAGCAGCAGAAGGGAACATTTTTATATATTCCATTTCCAGCAGACACTCGAGGAAATAGCAGAGGATGCCCATGGTCTCCAGCAGCCTTGGGCAGGGGATGGGGTGCGTGGGGCAGGGCTGGGGGTGCTGTGCAGGGGTGGGAGGTGGGCGCCGAGCAAAGTGGGCACGACCAAGGCGTCACCCACCCGAGACCTCCTTGGCTGACGCAGGAGCAGCCTCACCTGGAGCAGCCTCACCTGCAGCCCTCCCTCTGGCCAGCCGCGGGGACAGCAGCCCCAGCCTCTCACCCATCAGAGCCCCTCCGGAGCCCCCTGCCCCGGGAAAACCGCGCGGGTCTCCAGCGGCGGCGAGCGGGAGGCAGCCCGGAGGGGAAAGGAAAGCGGGAATGTTGGATGTTAAAACCCTAACTGAGCTGACTTGCAGAAATTGCTGGAATACCTCCTTCCGTTCTGACCAACTCCGTGTGTCCAAATTCCTCCGAGATCTCTCAGAAGTGGCGCTTCCTCCACAGGCTGCGGTGGAAAGGTCTGAGAAGGAGCACCCCCAATAAAGTACATTTTTACCAATACTGCAATTTCGCTCTGGGCAGACCCTGAACAAATCAAACCCCTCTGTTTGTGAAGCCTGACACAGCACAAGAAGCAATGGGAACCTCGAGTATCCATAGGAATCCATGTTTTTCTTTGGAAGGTCAAAACCTACCCGTTTCGGTTCTCAACTGTACATGAGGAGGGAGTTGCTAAGGTTCAGCTCCTAAGAAAAACCCAAACTGTAATAAAATTGTCTGGCAGAAGAAGTTTGACTTGCTCTTGCAGGATTCATTACTTCCCCAATAAATGCAACATGGCATTTCAACATGTTTGTATTGTTACTTCACTAGCTTTTGTTATGTATTTGAAATATAATAATATTCAATAATAGTTCATGGCAGAGTTATTTTTAAAATGTGTAATAGTGACAGCATTCAGACATATTACAGACTTCATTTGAATGAGAAAAAGTTTATGATTCAGTTGCCTTACAGAAATTGTATTTTACTGTCATTATCAAAATTACATTATTTAAGTACCGCACGATTTTCATACCAAATTATCCTTTCACAGAAAAAAACCCATCACTGCAGTAAATTACAGTGTATTAAAATTCTGTACACCATTTTCATATTACATTACAAACATTCTTTGTGCATTGTTTCTTCACTGTAGCTTTGCTCTTTCATCAGATATAACCCAACAGGAGATGCAAAAATCTGGACTGAATGGGGAAGGATATAGAGGAGATGCTGGTGCTGGGATCTGTTATGCTAAATGTAAATGTTAATCATCTGTGTTCCATTATGCTTATCTTTCCATGGATTTTTGGCTAATTTTCCAGGTCCAGGATATTACCAGTGTTCTGTGGTACGCACGGATTAGGTTATTGTGTTAGGGTTGGAATGGCTGAGAGGGTGAAACCAAGGAACTGCAGTAAAAAGCTGTTGTTTGTGGAGCTGTAAATAGTTTCCAGCAGAAATGTCTCTGCCCACTCTGCTCAGCCCCAAAGCCTGGGGAAGGGGATTGGTGTGTTTGCTTGAACTCAGGGGTGGCTCTTACTGCTCCAGGTCAGTTATTAATGAGGAAAGGAAGGCTAATGACAAGAGGAGGTGCTGACAGTCCAGCATTTATTCTCTGGAACCATGCAACATGAGATAAAAATAGTACTCATGTCACACTCACTGCAAAACAGGCAGTTTTTCAAACATACCTGAATCTAACCAGAGTTTTTTAGTATATATCACAAAAAACCTGTGATTGGAGTAAATAGTAAATAGTCACCCAATGGTTGACGTGACAGTCTGATTTCAGTGCCTGTAATTAATGATTGATTAATTAATTAATTTAGAGATGACTCAACAGCCCAGCTGAACAAGCCACCTCTGCCCTCCACACATGGGACACCTCAGCCCAAGGGGAGAATTTCATCCCCATTCTCTTTCTTGGGTTTGTGCTGGACTCTGGGACAAGCCCTACTCCTTAAATGCTGATTATTTGTCTTATTTGTTTTATTGGAAAAGCTGCACCATCAGTCAAAGAAGGACTAGGTGAAATAACCAGGGACTGGGGTGGAAAAGATGCAGTCAAAGGGCAATACAGGATTGGTCTCTGAAACAGGAGACTGCAGCTGTGAGACCAGCACAAGGAGGGCTGACATCCACACTGAATTTTGTGAGGTTTAATTCAAAAACATTCCCAAGTCTGGTCTCACGAAGGGAATGCTGTCTTGAAACAGGTTGAATGGGCTCATAGGCTGTCGAATACACTGAATTTCAGAGCAGCAATTCCATAGCTTCACAAACATCAGAGTGTTCCTGGTTTCTCTCATCAAAGGAGTAGCTCTGAAGTCACTGGAGAGCCAGAGCTCCACAAGCCAGCATAACATTAGCATGGGCAGGGCAAACAGGGGATGGACACAGAGCAGCAATAATGTCTTGCATTTTTAATTTTAATGTATGTGATGTCTGGGCAGGTACTGAGAAATGAGTGTAACAGGTAGCTAGGGGAATGCACAGGTAAAACTGCAAGGACTGATCATTGATTAGTCCTAAAAAATAGTGACATCCAGCATTTAGAGGGAAAAAAATGGCTTGCCATCAGGGACAGCCCTAACTGGAAAAATCATGTCCTCACTGGGGAGGACCACATGTTCATACTGGAGGAATTAATGCCATTTCTTCAGAACAGAGAGGGCAAACACATGATATTGGGGATGGGAATATATTTTGAATTATTCTATACATACTGTGTATTGCCCACATACTCTTCCTTTTACCTGGTATTATTTTATTACTATAAATTCTATAAATTAAATAAATTCAATATATAGTGTTACTGTACTGGCTCCAAATCCTTATCACTCCGTGCTTAGAGCTGTGAAATCACAGACAAAAACAGGATGCTTGTCCCAACACCATAAGAGATATGTTATGTCATCATTCTAAATAAAACCCAAGCTTTAATACAATCCTATAGGAAATGTAATATTTTAGCATGTATAAAAAAGGATTTAACTTCTGCTAATTTAGGACATATTTCAATCCAACTATTCAGAAAGGCCAAATTATACATATTAAATGATTGTTGAGGAAGAGGTATCACGTTATCTGTCTTGTCCACAGCAAATTATAAAGCTATTCTAAACCACAAATGTTGAGTTCCTAATCAAAGAAAACTACTTCCAATAATTTTGCTGCAGGTTTTTATATAGCTGTGAAGACGTATGTCAGTCTGGAAGTTGATATAATGTTTTTAGAGGATCAAATGTTATTTAAAAATTCATATTGTTTTATGTCTTGGAATCGTACTAGCAGGTCTTTTCATTTTCCTCCACCACGGCCATAGGCTCAGCTCTGTGGTCTTAGCAGCCAGAAATAAAGACACAGAGATAAATTTTTTCACCTGAATGATGACATCACGGGGGCGTAGCAGCAGCCTCTGAATAGCGAAGGTGACAGTGAGATCCTGCGTCCTTCATCACAGCCAAGGCAAGGCTGCCTTGGGGAAGGGGGTTAGGATTGGGTACCCGGAAAAAGGAGATAACTAGCTGTAAGTAGGGATAATGGGGTGATCAGAAGACGTGGAAAACGTAGGTTGAATATCATTAAAATCTTCCTGATAGTTAGCTCTATAGTGCCGGGGAAAAATCTTGTTGGCTTCAACGGGAGCACTGCCAGGGGAAGGTCCCAGGAGCAGCCCCGGTGCTGATCCAGAGCCCACGGACCTCGGAGGGGACATTTCCTCACCCTTCAGGGTGGACTGGGCCTAACCTGGGGCAAGCACTGCAGGTGAATTCACCTGGACCCGCACAATGCCCAGAGATTTTCCCAAAATTGCTGTGAATGGTAGTGAGGAGCTTCTCCACGCAGGCAGCCCATGGTGCTCCCGCTCACTGCAGCACACCTCAACCTCACTGGCTCAAGAGGGATCTTCCACGTGGTGCAAACATAAAAGAGCTGTAAAAATCATTGATTCTGGTTGAGCAGTCAGGTAATTTTAACAACGGGGCTGCTGTGAGGAGCAGGGTTACAGAACAAGGCCACGCTGGATGTTCTTGTAGCCCAGGGATGGTGGAGGTGCCATTAGAAATCCCTGGTTTCTCTTTTCCTGCCATGGGCAGGGGAGCTACGGGCAAGGGAGCACCAAGCAGAGCTTCACATATTTGAAACAAGTGAGGAAACAGTATTTTTTTCCCCTATGCATGTTGTTTATACCCTTGGTAAATAAACTGGATCACGTGGGAGCTGACAGCCCCCACTCCCTGTTCTGTCCTGACAGACAAAACTTGCAGGATTATCAACTTCAGCTGTTACCTGGCTCCAGAAAGACAGCAAGATTAAATATTGGTGGGAAGTGCCTCTGCACAAATAATCTCACTCATGTGCTGCTTGGTAGGCACCAGTGATTAAATGCATTTTAATGCCGAAACTCCACAAAGCACCACAAATGCCAAATATTAAAAAATCACATTTTCCCAACAACAAACATGCTTTTGCCATTGTGTGAGTCCACTCCACCTGGGTATCTTTTTCAGCACCTCGTCCAGCCCTATCCATACGTTTTATATCCTGCCACACACTGGCAGATGCTGATGTGAAAGTTTCTGTCTCCCAGTAAAGTTTCTGTAGCCCACTGGTTGAGCTGCTGGCGAGAGAGAGGAAGGGGTTCATCCATTTTTATTCATTACTACATGTACCACAGTCAATGAGTTGTAGAGATCTGCAGCACTCATCTGAGGCTAATAAAACCAGATTAAATAAAGTTCCTGTGGTTTTTAGGTAAATTTATTGAAACCTCAAGTTCTGTGTGTGGGGAAAAATAACTACACACCTCCTCAGTTTTTAACTTGCTGGTCTGTTGGAGAGGGTTATCCAGTTACTACAGCACTTTGTGATTATATTAGTTTAACCCAAAGCAGAATGGTCCAGTGAAAGGAGTTTCACAGCCACTTTTTGGCATTTGAAGTCCTGTACTGTGTTTCTCTACACTATACTCTCTGTATCCCTGAATAGTGTCCACCTCTTCTTGCAACACTCTGATGACTTGGAAGTTTTTTCACTTTGGGTTTCCACAGCTCCAGCACGAAGTCTGTACCTACTCTGTGTACTTCCTCAGGGTGTAATTTTGGGTTTATTAATTGAATTTCAACCTGATTTTCAGTGTTTTTCTAATTTTCAACGAAATTTTGAATTATCACCCTGCCCTTGAACATGACCTCCACTTGCTGCTTTCTTTAGAGGAGAGAAACTTTTTGTATTCTATTAACCAAGCCATGGCTAAAAACTGCTGTACACTTTTGGACTAGAGATGAACCCCCAGTGTGAAATCCCATTTGATAATCTGTTTCTACTTCGATAATGTGACACCTGTGCTCTCCAAACACATTTTCAGTAAGCTGATTAGTAATTTCATGTTTCCCTACCCTGCACACAAGAGCTTTGTGACACAGTGGCACAAACCCACTGAAGCCAAAGTTGCACCATGTCCATGGCTTCCTCCTGCTCCTAATGCCAGTGACTCTGTCATAGAACAAAATCAGTTTGCTTTGACATGATCTGCTCTTGACAAATTTGTCTTAGCTGCTGCTTGTCTCTTTGTTGTCTTCTAGACTATAAATTAATTGGTCCACAACTTTCTCCCTTGATTTTCTTCTTCATACTACAATGCCTTTGAAATGCCTGGTTGTATTTAATTTTTTTTTTTTTTTTTTTTTGTCCTGGCCTACCTTATTTTTTTTCTTCAGTTTGACCTAGTTTCCAACTTCTGTACTCTCTTCTTGTGTTTTAAGCCATTGAAACATGCCTGATTTAGCTACATTGACTTCTAGCCTGCTTCTGCATTGGCAGAGTTTATGGTTCTGCCTTTAATATAGTTTTTAAAAGGGGCTGTCAAATCTACTGGATGTCTCAGACTGATTCCCCAGAAAATCTTTCCATTTCTGTGTATTTATTGAACAATGACTTCTTGATAACCATTTGTTTTGTTTTGCTTCAAACTTCAAGCTGATTTTTCTCCTGTTTTCCTGGTTTCCTACCTCACCTCTGGAGCAGTTAAACTTCTGCATTTTCCCAGGTTCGAGTGTTTTCATACAATTCTATCAGTTTACAAATGCATCATTCACTTCAGCAGTGCACAAAAGCTGTGATTTTTCCTGCTACTTTCACCCACCAGCTTATAACCCATCCATCTTCTTTCCCACTCAGGCCTTGGGACAGTCCTTGTATCATCTTGATATTTAAGAAAACACTCTCTGCTGCCCTCCCCACCCTTCCAGGGAAAGTTATACCCTCACAAATTAATATTCCAGTCATGTAAATTACTTGAACAAGTGCCTGCTATGCTTATTAACTTGCAGTTTCAATCCAAGGCTTCGCACCAAGATTTTCAGCCGTTTCTGTTAATTGCCCCACTTTTTGCTGCACAAAATTGTAAGATATTGAGTAGGTGGCTTCATCCTCCTGCTTGTCCCTCCACTAACCACAAATGTAATAAATTTTGATATTTATAAATATCATAAATATCCCCAGATATTCCACTTTGAGCAATACTTCCCCAGTGCCACTGTTCTGACCTGCCACAACTACTGCCAGGTATGTGAAAAATCCTGAATTCTGGCATTGCCTTTTTTTCTACATTTTTGAAGATGGATGTGTTTATTTTCTCTATTTTTTCCTGGTATTTGCAAAAGGAAATAATCACAAAGGTTCCTACAAAATAATGTGATATTAGCAGAAGTCATCAAGAAGTCTACTAAAAAAGCTAAACTAGGGGTTAAATTGAAAGGTGGTTTTCTAAGTGCTTTTTAAAATAAACCAAATTTTGATGAAGTTATGCAAAATGTGAAATTTTCTGCTATTTAATAATATTAAAATTCCCTGGGTTATACTGAAGCTCCGGAGATACTTAGAGGAGCTATTAGGGAAAATTTGGCGGGATTTAGGAGAGTCTTTCAGCATCTTGTGAAAGCACATTTTCTACCAGATGTTTGTAAAGAAAGGAAAAAAAAAAAGGCATATTTTGATTCCATTGAATCATCAGCTGCATGAGAATCTTTGTATTCTGAAAGCCCCTTAAGCACTTTCTCTGGAACAAATATTAAGAGAAAATTTCATTAATTAATTTTTTTTTTTTCAGTAGATGACAGAGATTGGATTTGAAACTTCCTCAGGAAATTTTCTGATGATTTGGAAGACGGGTTCTTATCTTCTGTTGTTTTTTAGTTTTTCCAGAACATTACTAGCTGGAGAGCAGTGGAATTTTTAATGTTAGCAGAAGATGTAGTTTATAATGCAGAACTCTTCCTGTCACGAAATCACGTGAAAAAAAAAGAAATCAAAATAATCTATTTTAATGCCACCGATAATTACCATTACTTAATAAAAGCAGAAGCACATCTTAGTCCCGTAGAGGAATTCGCTCTCTCTCTCTGCTCAGGCTGAAGCACGATTTCCAAACTCCCTGGGACGATCACACGCCTAATTGCTGCTGGTACTTTTCAATACCTCCAGTTTACTTGGCGCTCCTGATGAAAACCGATACCTGGCAGCGGCCACGGCCGAGCCAATGTTTACCTTCGGCCGCCGTGCAGCGGCACTTGGGACGCTGCAGCCACCAAGCCCTCAGCACATAAGGGCCGGGTGGGTGTCTCGGGGTGCCCTGGGGGTCTCTCCCGAGCAGCACAAGCAGCTCTCCCACCCCTCCAGCTGTTTCTCCCCACCCTGGCCGCCCACGGGTGCGGCACAGCTGTGCCAGCGCGGCGCGGTGGGCGGCTCGGCAGCAAGGGCTGGCGATGAGCAGGGATGCTCCGAGAGCTGGAGGAGGGCTCGGGGTGGTGTGTCAGGGAGCTGCGGGTGTGAAAATGTCTCGGTTCATTCACTCCGCGCAGCTCCTCTGCCCCTTCTCCCCGTCCCTTCCCGGGGACAGCCCCAGGAGCGGGGCAGTGAAGCAGCCTGTGCCCAGCCGTGACTCCTGTGCCACCGTCAGCCCACGCTGAGGATTAATTAAAGTCAAGACGCTGGGTGAAGCCACGGGACCGAGGCCAGCGGGAGACAAACCTCCCACAGCATGCTGGCTTCAGCTGGGGCACAGGGAATTGCTTCCCCAGTGGCTGCTGTGGGGCCGTGTTTGGGTTTGTGCTGAACATGGGGCTGATAATTCAGAGATGTTTTTGTTATTGCTGAGCTCACCCAGAGCCGAGGCCTTGTTCTGCCTCTCCTGTGGCCACACTGGGCAGGGCTGGGGGTGCATGGGAGGTTGGGAGGAGACACAGCCAGGACAGGTGACCAAAACTGGCCACAGAGATGCTCCAGACCATTCGGCATCGTGCTCAGAGTGGAAAGTGGAGGGAAGAGGGAGAAGGGAGATGTTGGCAGTGGTGGTGTTTGTCTTCCCAAGCCACTGTTACAGGTGAAGGAGCCCTCAGCTCCAGGAGGTGCTGAAGGGGAAGCAGGGAATGAATTCCTTGTCTTGCTCTGCTTGTGTATATGGCTTTTGAACTATAGAACTGTCTTAATCTCAACCCACAGGCTCTCTGTGTTTCACACACCCAGTTCCACTGGTGGGGGAGTGAGTGAGTGTCCATCAGGGGCTTGGCTCCTGGCTGGGGTGACATCATGACACAGACACCAGTGCCAATTCTGAGTTGGTGGAAACCCAGAAACTGTAGCAAATTCACAGCCCAACCCAGCCCACAGCCACTTGCTCATACCTTATCCACAGGTGTCCTGTCTTGGCAAAGTGTCCCACAGGGGGCCAGATTTCTGCTGTCACCAAACAGCAAAATGATCCCTTTCAGCCAGCAAAGTGAGAGCCAGTTTTGTAAGACAGAGGTCTGCTGCACAAGTGAATGTTTTGGTGGATGTACAGTGGGTTAAACTCAAGTCTCCCAGCCTGAGAAACCCAAGGCACCAACAAATGCCCAACAACAAATGCACCCACAAATGTAATTGAAAAAGTGTGCCTCCACTGTGGGCATTCCCCAGCTGAAGAAAGTGACCCTGCAGTTTGGAACAGCCCATTAATTTGCAAATTCTCCTCAGTATAAAGCAAACATAGGTGTATCGTCCAGGGATTGGATCTCCTGTTCTCCCTGGTGTTTAATCTGTTTCAGTAGCTCCTGGAATCAGATGTTTCCAATAAAAGTTCAAGGAGCCCTCAGTAAAGATGTGCAGTGATCTGCCCAGTATCTGTCCGTATCTGGTTTGTTTGTTCTAAGATTGAGGGAAGATTTGGAACCTAAGGTTTTATATCTCCCTCTGAACATGTTTGCTTTAGTTTATCTGCTCCGATTTTGAATGTTCTTGCTGCTCATAAAAAACCTCTGCTTTCTTTTGTAGCTTGGAAACTGCTTGACCTCAGTTATCTGCTGTGGCAATGTGTTCTCTCATCTGAAGTCATGTGGTTTGATAAAATGTTTTCTTTCATTGGTGGTGAGTTTGTAAATACTGATGTTCCACTCTCCTTTAGTATGAAACAGTGGGAGCAGAAGCTGTCAATATTTTTTTATTCTGCAACAAACCATGAAGTCAGCATTGGCATGGCAAGGGAGGGCAGAGTGATCCTTATGCAGACACTTTGCCCAAAACGCCCTGTCAGTGCCTCAACAAGATCATGTATTTTTTGGAAACAGTACCTTCCAAGGATAGATTTTTAGTTAGGATTAACTTTTAGAGGCTCAGGGAAAAAAACAACAACAACAACAACAACAACCAAACCAAAACCAACACACACATACACAAAATCCAAAACGAAACCAGACTCTAGAATAAAGACATGAAAAAGGTCCTATGCTTTGAAGTGGATGATTTCTTCTTATGACCTTCATGACCTTTGAAAATCTTGGAGAGATCCTTGGAGTTACTGAATCAAAACTTCCATATCTGAACTCCATCTAGTTTTTCCAAGTTTCATGTTATTTGTGCATGAGAAAACTTTGGACACAAGGTGGCAAATGCTTGAAGCTGCTTGAGTGGAAAAAAGGCTGAAAAAGACAAGGAGCTGATTGTCCTGAGCTGCAACCTGAAACAAGTCTCTAAACAGCAAGACCAAGCATGTTAATTCTCCTGAGGTTGTAGAAAAACTTGGAAAGATAAACATAATTCAGTCTTTCATAGGTTGCAGTAGCAAGGGTTTGGCTCAGAAAAACCTAAACAAAATATGCATATAGGTGTTTCATCAGAACTACAGAATTTAACAGGGAATCTGAATTAGCGTAATCTGTTTGATGAATCTGGGTTAGAGGTATTAACTCTGGGTACCATACGTGAAACTCCCATCTCACTGAACTCCTTGGGAATTCTGATCCTTCAGCATCTGGATTTCAAGTAACTTAGTCTTCAGAAAGAGAAGAGTTAATGTTCATATGTGTGTGTGTGTCTAATCAAAGTGCTATCTTTTTTAGACAGCAAAAAATCAGGCATTAATTAGCAGGAAGTAGTGGAGTTGGGCAGAGAGCCGTGTGGAGAATACAGCTGAAGGAGCAGAGTGGACCAACCTGGAAAAAGCAGGAGGCAGAGTAGAGTCCACTGAGTGATGTAAAGCAACAGTCTGGAATAGTGAACCATCCTGAACAGGGAATTAAGCAAGGAATGAAATAGGCCAGCTAGCCAGGAGGCAGCAGGGCTTACTGGACAGCTCTGCTTTTAATGAGCCTCTCGCAAGCCACACTTGCAGGATGTCAATAGAGCTCATACTGCATTTATTTTATTTATGAATTGATGGATTCTCTGCGGCAATGGCAAAGGCAGAAACATCCCAAAGGCACCAAACCGTCCGTGCAGCACCTGCACACGATGAAGCCGTGTCACGACATGGTGGAACATGTCACAACAGTCCTGAGGTCGTGGTGGATATTGAGATATTGCAGTTCCTGGCAAAGGTGGCTCTGCTAATGGCAGGGATGATCCCATGTGCACCAAATGTAAGTTGAGGGGCAGCCTTTTTTGTAGTATGAAAAACTAAAGTGACTTGTGTTATTGTTCCCCCCCAAAAAATGAAATACTCCCCAACTTCCTAAAAAGGAGGTCTTTCCACCTCGGGAAGGAGATAAGCAGCTGTGTCAGTGGGAATACTGGGAATCAGGCATTCTTTAAGACAGAAACATGCCTCTGAGCATGTATCCAGGGAAGCATTTTTGGAATCCAAAGAGTGCCGTGTGTTCGAGGAGGGCCACCACAGCCTCCCATGCTCTGCCGGCCCACGGGGACTGGACGCAGCTAACCGGGAAGGGGCTGGGCCGGGCTCCCGGCTCTGGGGTCGCTGCAGGGCTGGGACCGGGTCACTGGTGTGGGGTCCCGGGCAGACCCCGCGGGGACCCTCCGAGCCCGGGCAGGACACACAGCGAGAACCATCGCCGGAGCCGCCGCGGCGCCGTCCCCGCTCCCGCCCGGCCGCGGAAGGGGGCTCGGGGAACACGGACCCCACTTTCGGGAGATCGCTGCCCCCGGCCCATCCTGCATCTCCCGGGCCGAGCCCGAGCATCGCTCCCGCTCCCACTTCGCCTTGGCCGGGCACCGCCATCAGCCGGAGTGGGAGGAAGAAACATTAACTCCAGCAGCTGTTTCTTGACCCCGGCTGTCAGCCCTGCCCCCGAACGAGGCGCGCTTGGGTTCTGCTCTTGTTTATTTTTTTATTACTTCAAGAAAAAAAAATTAAATTGCCAGATTCGGAGAGCCCGGACGTGGGCACACACACGCACACACCGGCACGCAAAGGAGGGTGAAGTTTTTGGGGGGTTCAGTGGGACGTGCCCCCCTCTCACCCG
>VZUI01078653.1:9757-26948 GCA_013401135.1 Cettia cetti
CCCCCCCCCCCCCCCCCCATAAGCATGCACAGCTTAGATATTCAACATCAGGTTAATTTATATCATGGAGATGTTAAAATATATTTTCTAATGAATAAAGAAAATAGCTACAAAATACCAATTTTGTAGTTTCTGGGGGTTTTTGGTTTGTTTTTTTTTTTTTCTTTTACATCTATTAGAAAGTAATTGCTATCCTAAAAGCCTATTTTACAAAACTATTACCATGATCATAGATTTCAGCCTCATAAAACCATCCTATTTTTTAACCATAATAACATAAACAGTCAAAATGGGTAATAATGGTGATGACACACTTTAGAAGACTTTACTGATCCAACATTATTTGGTGTTTTTATGCTGCTAACATATAATTTATAAATCTATGTCATTTCTGAATTATTACTATATTAATTATAACAACTAACTGACTTTGCCAAGAACTGCATAGATAAATAACTGATAAATTTCCAAAGGGGAAATAATATATTTCTTATGCATGAACAGTGGTAGTTTAAAACATTAAAACAAAACTACTATAAAATGAAATATAAATGGAAAAAATTGGTGCTCAACAGAGACAGGAAATAATGATTAAGTAAAAATAAAACTGTCAAGTCTCTTACTCTTCATGAGGGCTAAGATGAATATAGTGAAGAAAAAAGAACCCAAAGAGTTTGGCAGTTAGCAGTTATAGTGATGTATTTTTCTTCCCAGAAAACAGCTATAGATACAATTTCCAAGTGCCGTAACATCGCAAGATCTGTAAAAGAAATCAATGGTAAAACAAAGTGCATAATGAAATTGAGATATTCTTGTTATGATATTTTTCTCTAAGTTCCCATGTAACTGTTAAGGATGTGTAGAAAATAGCATCAATATCTCATTCTGACTCTGAACCTCACTTATTTTCCTTAAATGAAATATAATTTTGTGGTAAAAGCATTCCTCTAAACAGCTGTGCTATGGCTGACCACTTTGTAGCTTTATTTGCTACAAAAAAAATTGTTCCATTTTTTGCTTAAATACTGCTGACATCTTATATAGCTGTGCTCATTGTACCTTTTCATGTATCATTCCCTGGGAAAGCATGCCCTGGCCAGTGCCTGCTTATGACCTTCTACTGCTCCTGCTGTGGGGTGTGTATGACAAGGATATAGGTACAAAAATTTTCAACAGAATGAATGAAAATCACCAGAACTTTGACCTCTGAAACCAGGAAAGCAAGTACATACTACTAGGCACTGTAAACAAAACCTTCTACCTGTATTTCATAATTACTTCCCCATTACTGAAACACTGAATTTCAAAAACTCTGAAAGAATACAGCAACCTAAATAATTTCAGTAGAGTATGGACAAAAAATTTTAATCTCCAGTTGTGAAAGCGCGCTTTCATCTTGTCTGTGTTGTAGGACACTATTCCTTTTTTTTTTTTTTTTTTAAGAGCAACCCTTCTCAGAGGAAATAATTCAGTAGCACTGTAATACAGGTAATTACAGCACCAAAAAAACCCCAACCTTCCAAAAAACTCTGAAAATCTCAAACATGGGGCTATCAATAATGCAATGCAAAAGGTAAAATAAGATGTCTCTTTGTAAAGGTGTCCTTCTTACATTTGACATTTCTTCAAGCAATCATTTGTTTATTACTGCATACATACATTTTCCTATCTTCTCTTATTTCTCAATGAATTTATCAGAGTATAGTGTATTATCCCTCTATAAGGTCAAAACTCTCTGATCCATCAAAGACTGAAGTCTCATGGAACCATTTTTACACTGTTGAATCATTATCACCTAAATATTATACTATTTCTCAACACAGGAGTTTAAATCACATTTTTTGTTATCTGCAGCAAACAGAAAACCTGCAGGTACTGCTTGTGGTCTTAAATTTATAATGGAATTTAATGAAATAATTTTTCTAACTTGCGTATACTCATTGTTAGGGGTTGCTGTCCTCTCTCCTAGATCTTTTCCACTCTCCCAACCATTCTTTTCTTCCATGGGTGAATGGGCAAATGGGTTCACCAAGGTCATCTTTTCCTTCTTTCTCTCCCTGCAGGCTTTGTAGTGTTAGACTTGAGCTTTCTATCACTTTGCTCACTCACCTTATTTTTACCCATTCTTTCATCACTTCCTTCAATTTCATTTCCCTATGTCTCCATTCCTTCTCCTTGTCTTTGCTTATTGTGTGTAAATAGTCATTTTATATACAGTATTTTACAGAACATGGTCTGAACATAATAATTTCTATCAACTTTAAGAGCTTCTATAAGCAGCTGAATGCTCCTGTAAGATCTAATTTTTACATACTTTGGGTAGACATCTTGTCTTCTGTTTCCTACACTAGTTTGAAGAAAGGTTTTTTTCCATTGTTTAACCAGTAGGGTTTTTTTCACCTGCAGTTAAAGTGTGGCTCTTCACTTTCCTAGATGTGGAGCTGATATACATCACGGCAATCAGCAGTAAAAACTGCAAGACAGCTTGATGCCAAAGGCAGAACCTGCATATATGCTAAACCATATTTTGACCGACCAATTTATCAGTAGAAAATACAGCATTAAACCACATCTCAAGTTTTTAGCTGTCTAATTTCTTAGAGAATAGAATTACAGAGATTAAAGGTAGGACCTGAAATTAAATTAAACTAAGTCCTATTTTTTTGTTGTTGTTCGTGAAGAATCATTGCGGTTTTTATGGGAACCTCGAGTCCTGACTTTAAAATAGCAACTGCAAATGTGTTCTCAGTGTCTTGACTAACACAGTTGTCAGCCAGATTTCTGTTGCAAAGGTGGATGAATAATTCATTTTTATTCATGGAGCTGACAACTTAGTCTTTATCTGTTCATGAACTTTTCATGAAATTGTCGACACTCTTTAGGTGGAACCACTCAAGCCACAGTACAGCATGCACTTCCTTTTCCTCATGTAACCCTTCAGTGATGAAAGCTCAGGCTTGGAGATTTGCTTACTAATTGTAGAGCTCTAATGACATTGTTGCAATTCTATGATTTATGTAACCAGGACTGCACAATCTTTAAATTTCAAAATCAAATAAATAAAAAGAGACTTGTCTCTGGCCAACGTACAACTACTCAAGATTAAAATTGAATTTAATCAGCATTCACACCAGTAAGTGTTGAAACTTTTGTGGAAATTAAATAGGAAGAAACTGGTTCCCTAAGGAAATTTCTACTCTTCAGCAGTAAACTTGGAAATCTGTTTTTCCATGTGATGGTCTTTTTCCTCAACTTAAAAGAAAGCAAGGACTTCTGAGAAGACAAAACACTTTATTTTATCTTACTAATTTTTGGACCCTCTGCACTAATTTTACAGAAAAGAAAGGTGTGGATTTTTTTCCATCCTCTTTTCTACAGTTCAGTTTATGACCTACCTCTGTGTTTACCTCTATGTTATGACTAACAGATAAAAGCTGAAATACCTCATAACAAAATCAACAGTTTTAAAAACAACTATTTTCTGTCCTCCATTACTGCATGAAATGTTTTATTTGCTTGGATTAGGATTAGTTTTGCTTTGAAATAATAAACTTGTCCTGCTTTTCCTGGAGAGAATTGAATCTGTGGAGCTACTAATAGTCTTTGTATCAATGGCCCTATGTTTCTATATCAGGAGAGCAGCATAGATTGTCCCTAAGATGGCTCTAGGACACTATTTTACAGCTCCATTCTGCAACAGAGGTTACTCCCTCCTTCAGTATCTTCTCCTTCTTTACCTTTTCCATTGTATTTTGGTGTAATAGGTATATTTCAGTCTCACTGAAGTGAATGGCAGTTTCTTATGTAACCTATAGCCTCAGATCACACTGATGTGTATGACATCTCACATCACCTAAGCAAACTGTAAGCTTTCCTTGTTACACAAAAAATACTAGGTTTTGTCATTTTAAAGGCAGCTGCAGTTTGCCTTGGCTTTCATTTTTCTAAATCAAAATAAATTTCTAAATTAATGAAGACTATTTATTTTTCCACACAAAGAGGACTTTTAATCACCAGTCTGGATTATAATCCATAAATTTATTTATCTAGTAAAAATCATATGTTTCCCTCCTTTGGCTCCATATTTGATTGAGACTGTCTAAAGAATTTTGTGACTCGATTTTAGAGGTTTTGTTCAAATGACAATATAATCCTGCTTGCTAAGAAAACTCAGAAATGCTTTTAAATAATTCTCCATGCATTAAATTCTAAAATGAAAAATTAACATTATAGATAATTTGTGGTAATAAACAGCATCCATTAATTACTATTCATCATCAATTATAATAACAAGTTTGAGGATTCTAAATACTATGCACACTATGAATATTAACTTGTAACAAATTTTGCATAAATACTAATATAAAAAGAGAACAAAAAAGAACTAGACTAGGTAGTCAAGGTTTAAACATAACTTTTCATTAATAAGGCTCAATACCTTTGGGAAAATGTATTTGATTTTTCAAGGAAAAGTCAAGAAAGAAAAAAATAAGAGAAATGGAAGGACACGCAGCATGAAAAATTATTTATGAGCATGTCCTGGACAGAGCACTAATTTATCAGCATGTCCAGGACAGAGCACTAATTTTATTTATTCTTTTTAAAAAAATCAATATATTTTCTCATGTAGGATATGCAATATAATTACCAGTTGTGTTATATCTTAGTTTATCAAAAACGAAAATCAAAGATGGCAAAAGGTATAATATGCCATCATAAAAAGTACTTTATTTTCTCCTTAAAATTTTTAGACTCAACCCTTTTGAGGGCTAAATTACACTCCTTAGGCTATATTTTAGTGCTGAACTGAACATAACTTACAGAGTTCAGTTCCCTAGCATGTATCCCAAAGTTCAGTCATATTTTGGATCTCCAATCCAGAAAAGAGAAAACTCATTATATTTATCACAAAAAAATAAAGATAGAACTACTGCATGGAAGCCCCATAGAATTAATAGCATGAAAGCTCTAAATTGCCATTTTGTCTCATATTACCTCCAGGCAAGCTGTTTCATACGTGTTAGAACTAGGCTTTTCTGTTTTTCTTTTAATTTTTCCCCTTTGAGAGCAGATAACTGCAGCTAATATTTGAAAGAATCAGATCAGGTGCAGTATTTTCTTCTAAGACACTAATGCCCTTTTAAAAAAAAAAATAACATAATAAAGTATTAACTTTATTATTTCTTCAGGAAACAAGAAGAGAGGAAGGTTCAAATGAAGCAACAATGAAGAAAATTTTCACTGTCTACCCTAAAAATATATTCCAGGAAAAAAAATCAAGATTATTTTGGTCAGAAGATTTCTTCTAAGTGCTTTTCTTGTTTCAGTAAATATTGATATACTTCCTAAAAGTATTGTCAAATCAAAATTCCAGATGAATTCAAAAACCTGACTGTGCCCTTCTTGGATCCATGTCTCAGTACTAAATTACAGAAGGGATATAGACAATTCCGGGAGAAGGATGCTTGCTGTCTTTCTGATCAAAAAATACTTAGCACATTTCAGGAAAAGGGGATAGCAGTTCCATGTGCTTTAGATGCTCTTCCAGCCTTTATGCTAGAGCATGTAGCAGTCTTGCAGAACTCAAAAGCAGGCAGAGAAATCACTCTGGTTTTAGCAACTGCTCTTAAGTAAGCACTGTTAAATTAAAGATGGACAGGTCAACATCACACCTTAAAGCAAAACATTAATCGCGCAAGACCATATTCAGTCATTCACTGAAAATACTTTTCACCCTAGACCTCATTAGAGAATTGGAATAAATTAATTTCTAGATGCTGTTTGGCTTTAGGTAGCACCTATGCCATTTCTCAGCCTATGGCAAGCACGGAGGCAGAACTCTTCTGCAAAGAGAAAGTCTTCATGAAATATAAGGAATGCCTAGAAGCAGAAGGAGAATGCATATTATAGGTTTATATATCTCATATACATAGATTATCCTATATTATGTCTAACTAATTTATTAGATATAGGGTCACAGATGATACCCTCAAGTTCTGACTTGTTTCCAACACTACAAGTATATAAAGCAAATGTATTACCATATATTCATAATTATGCATATCTAGTTCAAGAGATCTAGATTTTTTTTAATATTTTGTAAAGGTGACAGAAGACTGTTTCCAAAATTAATGGATAGGATACAATTCTTCAGCTGGAAGGGACTAGAATGATCACCTAATCCAATTCCTTGATGAATTCACTGCTGGTATTAACTACATATTCCGCAGGCCTCCTTTGAAGGCACTGACGGGCACAAGGCATCAGCAACCTCTCTAAAAAGCCTGTGCAGGTGTTTGACCACCCTTGAAGAAAACAAATGTTTTCTAGTGTCCAGCCTGAACTTCCCCTGATGCAGCTTTGTACCATTCCCATGTGTCTTGCCATTAGATCCTGGGAGATCAGCGTCTCCAAGTCCTGGTCCCCCCTAAGGAAGCTGCAGAGAGCAATGAGATCACCCCTGAGCCTCCTTCTCTCCAAACCAGACAAACCCAGAGCCCTCTGCTGCTCCTCACAGGATGTGCCTTCCAGCCCTTCCACCAGCTCTCTTGTCCTCCTCTGGACCTTTCAAGGACCTCCCCACCCTTCTCAACCTGTGGGGCCCAGCACTGCACACAGGACTCAGGGTGAGGCCGCAGCACGGCTGAATCCAGCAGGATGATCCCAAGCACAGCTGGTGCTGCTGTGTCTGATGCAGCCCGGGGTGGGGTTTGCCCTCCTGGCTGCCCGGGCACACGCTGCTGACTCACCCTGAGCTGCTGCTGACAGCACCCACAGATCCCTTTCTGCAGGGCTGCTCTACACACACTCCTCTCCCAGCTTACACTTGTGCCCAGCTTTACTGCATCCCAGGGGCAGAATCTGTATTTGTTCTCGTTAAATTTTATGCCACTGATTATTTATCGCCCAATGCTCCAATGTATTCAGATCCCTCTTCTGTCCCCAAAGAGAGTCAACAAATCCACAAGTGATGCTACATGACAATTTCATGTATCCTATGTACTTTAAAACAGAGAACCTGCTGTCCCTCTGTGCAGAATGTGAATTACCTGCCTTTTTTGATTTGTCTCATTTAATTGTTTTATACACCTTTCACTGAAAACCAAATATAAAATGTAAGCTGCTAATACAGCTCAGTACTTAATATATCTTCAGAAAATATTACATTGTCCAAGACTCTGTTTCATGTTTTTGTTTATGCTATGCTTACTTCACTGGTGTCAGAGTGGAATAGCCAAATCCTACTAGAGAAGCCACTGCCTGAGCATTCTCACACCACTCCAAAGACTTACAGACTCACCACCAGAGACTTTAACTTCTTGGACCACAGACCTTCTGCAGTGGATGGCTTCAGTGAGCTGAAGGGGCTTCCTGTCATCTCCTCTTTACACACACACACACACACACACACACACACACACTCACTCTCAGGAGCTCTTTTTTCTTTTTCTTTTCAATCCTATGTTTCCCATAACAGAGTCTCAGTCATTTCATTTATAAAAGTAAATTTATAAAAGTAAATTATTTATAAAAGTAAATAATTTAATAGTGTGGTACAGTAGCAGGTCAGCTTAAAATGGATACCTCTGGGGAGGGATTTCAAACAAAGAAATCCCTGGGCAATTATATGGTCCCCTCACATGCTCTCAACACGCCTTACCAGAGCCTCTTGGTCCAGTGGTGATTTTTAGGCTGGATATTCTAGCACCTATTGAAATCTTTCTCTTTGTACATGTTAACTGTTCTTGTCAAGTTGCAAATTCAGCTGATGGCTCAACTGACCTTGTCTTCTGTTTTGGACTTAAAGTTTACTTGCTTGCTGCTGCAACCCTACATTTAGGTTAAATATTACTCCTCAACAACAAAAACATCAATGTATTATCAGTATTCTGGTTTTACTAAAGACAGAGCACTGTACCAGCTACCACGAAAATTACTAAGAAAAGTCTCTTCCAGCTGAAAACACATCTAAGTGTATGTTCACAGTTTGGGGCCCAAGATTTCAGCAAATCCATCTACTCATGCTACGTTTTCAAAGCTGACAAAACAACACAATAAATCACAGTATTATAGTTTTATATTACTCATACTACTTAAAACATATTTCAGTTAAATAACAAATGTCTGCTAAAAGTAAGGTTTGTGCTAGTGTTCTTGTAAAAAACATAACTCAGAATATTCACTACTGACTATTTGCAACATGTACAACTCTTTTACATGTAGGAACTTGCAACAATTATTTCAGAAAACTGAGTAAGAACAAAGACTATTCAATCACTCTCAAAGACCATGTAGTATCCTTCTTATCAGCACTATGCATGACCTAGTGATTTCTAGCATCCAAAAAATTTTTCTTTCAGATCTCTGAGACCTTATACACAATTTATTACATATGGCACATTCACAACCCACCAAAACTGGATATAAATCTCATTTTAAACACCTTGTTGCTGTTCTCCACTTTCTCCTGCAAACACTGAAGAAAACTGCTAACACAGACAGCAGAATTACTGTCAGTAGTGATATTTAAAGTTAGCCTATAGACATTAAAATACTGATTTGGTTTAGTTTGAGGATAATGAGCTAAAGGCTTCCATGTTGCAAAAAAGATAGGCCAATTACAGTTCCCTTCTTTTTGTACTGATTCTACAATTTAATGGGCACATGAAACTTCCATTAACAATAATGGGACTTCTGTGCATGCTCTGCAGAGAAAATAAAGCCCTGTAG
Organism: Cettia cetti; assembly: GCA_013401135.1. Lineage (NCBI taxonomy): Eukaryota > Metazoa > Chordata > Aves > Passeriformes > Sylviidae > Cettia > Cettia cetti. Next base: position 18,488 of record VZUI01078653.1, read on the forward strand.
AGTTTTTTCCTATAAACAGCATGAAATGAATGGAAAAAGATAATAATCTCAAAGAAGTAATGTAAATAGCAGTATACTGAATGAGAAAAAATCTGGGAGAGTGATCCTGGTGCACAAGGAGTAAAATAAAAGAGCAAAAAATGCACAGCGCTAAACAAGACAACAAAAAAAGTCAGCTCAGAAAATGATGTTGTGGGTATGTTGGTCCAGACTACTCGGAAACTAAATATCTACAAAATACATAAAGCAGAGACATTAAAAATATTTTAAGACAAAATGAAAGAAAAATTGAAACAAAATACTTGTCAATGGGCTAAAAATAATTATTTTACAAAACACCTGAGGACACAATGACAGTGTTAGTATATCTGTAGAGTGTAGATATGAATAAATAAATTTTAGGGGTACTTGTGGTACTGTTATAGAGTTATTTCAGTTGCACTAGCTGTGCTTTTGAGATTTTACCTGACTGTTTGAGGTAGTCATAAACTTCCATCTAACAGATCTTAACCCAGGCCATTCAGCTGGATCAAAGCACATTTGGCTCGATTCTTAGTTGCATTCTAGGTTTTATTCATGTCCCATTTTTGCAATTAATTCTTTGTGCTTATGCAGTACACAACTGACTTGAGATGAATTTATGTCCTGTGTTTGTCCTTGAAGACAGAAGGGTAACTAGACCTAGGCAAGTATACAATGAACATATACTTGCCTGTAAGTCTCAGGACATGGATGAATCTTGCATAAAACACTGAGGAGGGATTCCAAGGGTGATGATGAAAAAGTTAACTCAGCTCTTGTTAACAGAAGTAAATCAGAAAAAAAATTATATACTTGTAGAAATAATTTTTGCAGTGTCTATTTTATCATCACAACACAACATTCAGGATTCTTGAGAGTTTCTCTGATCATGCCATTGGGAAATCATGAATTAAAAGTATAATTTGACTGCATTTTATTTTAATTTTGTCAAATGAAAAAGAAGTTTACTGCTATTCACTCCATAAAATGGATAATGTACTATGTCCACAATTACACATTTTTTCTAAAATTACAATTATCAAGAAAAATATTATAAGTTAAATGCTAGTTCTAGGACCCCCAAATAAAATCTATACATTGTGTTTATATCTTTGGTATCTATTTCTGTAATGACTTTCTGTTTGATGTATTTTCTCATGCTTCTTAATTTCAAAAGACTTATGGCCAAAATTTCAACAATAAATAGTTTGCCCTTTATAAAGCTTTGTAGGGGTCTTTTTATTTTTCCTCATAGCTTTTGTTGGTTTTCATTCTTTTCAACAAAACTGATTATCATTTAATATAAGCAAAAATAAAAAGGTTGAAATTTTGGCAAGTTTTGTGGTTTGGTTTTCAGTTGTTTTGATGTTGGTTCCCCATGATACATACACATGCATAAACACACATGATCATAGATTTTGTATGTTTGTGTTATTTATGGCATATTGTTTTGAATTTGATAGTTCATGTTTTATTAGTAACTCCTCTGAGACACGAAAAACATGCGTAAAAATGCATGAAAAGTATAGTGAACTAAATGCAAGTATTCCTAAAAACATCATTCAACATTGCTTTCATATACACCTAGGTTTTTAATACATTTAGCTGGAAAGAGGGAGAAAATAAAAAAATAAAGAATCCAGAATTCTCCCTTGACAATATTGCATATTGTCAATAAACATTTAGTTTATTAGTCCTAAAGAGTGGACAAATTACAAGAATATAAGTTTAGGGGGAAAATAAATTTAAATCATCTTTCTATCGGGGGTACAGTGTTGTCCAGACACTGCATGAAACTACATCTGTCAGTATAGTTGAAAACTAAGGCTGTGGAGAGTAATGTTAAGTACGACTTAAATTAAATTTGTGGATGGTCTTCTACACCAAGAGACTGGCTGAGAAAACACAGTAAATGAGCTTTTTCACAGCAAGGGTTCAAATAGCAGAATGCCATGACTCAACGGAATGATGCATTTCTCACCCATTATTGCCCTGGAAAATCTATAATCTCCATTCATATGTTCCTCTGCAGAAAACATAACACCCATTCCTGCCACACTCAAGCTTTGCTCTAAAGCACATCCTGTCCCACACTTCTTTAAGCTCTTAATAATCATATAAGCTATAACATAACTGAACATTTATGAACATACTCACATACTCTTCATAGCAACATTTCATAGCAATTTGAAAGCAATTTTTTTTCTCAAAAATCTGAGAACACCAACTTTCCAAAACACAGAGCTGTAATCCATCTCAGTGTAACCCTCAGTCTCAAACCCTAATGTTTTCTGTGGAAAACATTTGGGGGACAATTAACAAAGCTGTCTTCACACTGACATTAAATTTTAACAAGTGCATTTTTTAATGGAAAATAAAAACACCATCACCACCACCAACAATGCCAAACACAAAAACAGAAACAACAACAACAATTAAATGCAGGTTAGAGGGGAGAAGGTTGGAGGCAACTGGACAAAATATAATCAACAGCATGGCATTTAAAAATGTAAACCTTTCCATACCATTACATGGTCTCTCTAGAAGTGCCTGTAACTTTATTTTCCAATGAAGACTTTAGTTTGCTTACTCTACTCTATTTGTTGAAAAGGTCCTCAGGAGAGTCACGTTAGCTTAGCTCTTCCCAAAACTTCAGATAGAGCAGTCTGTTTTGCTCCAGAACTACTAGTTCCATTAAAGTATGGGAATCCTAATGGCCTTTGCCTCATGCCTCCAAAAAACAGATTACTTGGCCCTCACCAACTTGAACTTTATTGAATGGATTGCCTGCGTTACAGATGATTTTGCACAACCAGTGTCTCTTTTTACCTTGCTGAATGCACTGAGGAAAATTACTCTGTGTCTCTAAACACAGTGGTGAAACAATAACAGAATCTATAAGACAATGAAACAATTTACATGGCAAATCTTCAATATCAACTGCTGTGCTTTCTCCCACCCGTAAGGAGCACCCTTCTTCTCAGAAGTGAGAGTCCCTTCCCCACCACCCTTGGCAATTGACCTGAGCTGATATAGAATAACTTCTTGGCCAGACTGCCTCCTCATAGCTGCTGTAAAAATTGACAGAATCAGGACAGTTCCTTTTACTTATTTTTTGTTTTACAAAGTTTATTATATAACATTATTTTCCTACTGTACTGTATTTGCAACATGTGAAAAGATAAAACACATGAGTTGCATCTTAAAAATTTCTGATGCATTTCAGTTCCATTCTGAAATGAGTTTTAGTTTGACATCAGGCCTAGGATTTAAGAATAAAATATTCCTAGTTTAATTTAGACCTTTTTGAGGTTAATTCCTTAATATCTCTTAAATAGATCTCTACTTTGTAGAAAGGGAAAACATAGAAAAAGCAAATTATGTGAGAAAGGTACATTGTAATTAAAAAAATCCCAAAGGCTTCTCACAATTAAAAAAAATAAAATTTCAAAACAGAATGGAGAAGAGAAGACAGAGAATCAATAAATATGTCAACTATGAAGGACAAGAAACTACAGGTACAACTAAACCTTGCATACAGTACCTAAAGATGATAATTCAGAAAATCAGATCTGGAGTTGTCTTTGATTAATTTAAGGATTTTGTTCTGTAGACATCTACAGTAGTTTGCTCGTGAAAATCTAGTTGCAAATAATTGCTTTGGATTAACATATGTTCATATAATATTTACTCCTTTATTTAGCAATGGGAATCTAAAATAAATTCAAGTTTTTCACTAAGAATTGAAGAACAGTTTATTCAGGTAGTGTAAATCAGATTAGTTTGAAAATTATTTTAAAATATTGTGTGTCTGAATTTCATTATTTTTAAAAATTAAATCTCTCTGTAATAATTTCATTTTTATGTTTTTGAAGTCAAAAAGCATTTATCTAGTAAATTAATGTCCCCACTGCAAGAAAAATAAATATATTTTAAGAGGTAGGTGCTAGAGCCAGAAAAATAAAATTGTGGATTTACTGTCTTATGTGCTGAGCAGAGGTAAAATTTGTTCCACTTTTTTCTGCCATAATTCCTAAGGAAAGGGAAGAAGCTAAATCTTAGTTATATATCTGTCACAAAATTAATATTTTGCTAAAAGCATGAGGTATCCTGTAGGGTAAGAAGCAACCAGATTAACTGTATTTATATATCTGACCACATATAAGCACCCATTTTTTATATTGAACTTTGGTTTCCAAACACAAGAACAGGCAGAACTGGAGCACTATAAAAATACTTAAGATCTCCTTGAGTTGTATTTGCCAAAAGATCCTTGAAGCAAGGGAAAAAGTGAAGAATAATGAAACAGAGAAAAACATAGTGAAAAACTTCTGAAAAAAATATGCAAATACCTATGGAAATTATACACACCTTGATTTGAAGCATTCTGAGAAGATAATATTTGGTGTTTCTCTAAGAACACAGAAATGTACTGACTTCCTAACCAAGGGAATAAAGAGATTGAATCATTTTTTGTATAACTTTCCTAGTATACTAGTGACAGATTAGAAGATTGTTAATTTCTCAGTAGGAAAAGAGCATTTAATGAAAATTGCTAAATTAAGTATGGGAAAACTTTTCATGTCAATTTCAAATATTACAAACTAAGAAAGCAGGAAGTCTGGTAGGCTATTTTAAAGGAAGAATTATCTATTTCAGCTATTATATTTTCCTTAAGAAAAAGTCCTCCTTACCAGGAGGAGATTAAAATGTGTTTCTTAAAACAAGATCTGGAAAAGGACTTTGGCTAAAATTATTTTCCAACTGTTTAACTTTTGGAATTACTATAATTGTCACACTGGTATTCTCTAATCAATATTCATGAACATCCAGCACATTAAATCTGTTATTTCTTCTGTAGAAAGGCTTAAGCCTTTCTTAACTTTGGTTCAAACGCTCTTTTTCTAAAGATTTTCTTTAAATTCTTTTTGGTTTCTTTTTCAAACATCTTTTTCAAATGAGGCAATAGAAACCTTCACGTCCCCTATAAGATCATATTATAAAAATGACCTTTGTTTACTCTATTAAAATCTAGGAAAGAAGGAGTTTAGAGTTAAACACACTGTATTTGTCTTTCTATTAACATGCTCTAAATTTCATAATGGTAAAATGAAGAACACAAAGGGTATGTACTGAAATAAAAAATAAAGCTAAACTCTATGAGTTGGATCTGTTTCATTCTTGCCTTCTTACATGGATTTTGCTGGGTCTGGCATTTTTAAGTATTTTTTTCATAAATATTTCTGTGATGTCATGCAGTAGGTAATTAAATCAGAATTTCTTGAATGGCAAAAAGACTTTAAGGAGAAAAGGAAGGCTATATTCAGTTCATGTAGCACCATAATTTGGTGCCCATAGTATAAAAATCCTATTTCTAGCATCACAGTATCAGTAAAAGTAAACTAAATCCTGGGATTATTTATGTGCCTAACTTATCGCTGTTGATGCCAGTATTTTCATGACTTCACTGCCATAATCATCAGCTACCGAAACTTTACTCAAGTGCTTTACACCATTTCCACTTATCTCACTTGAAATATGAGATATCAGGTAAATTTAATGTAGCTTTAAATAGCTTTCTTGGGGTTGTTATGACTCAGTTGAATGAACAGTCAATCTCAATTACACTTTTAATGTAGTGAGTCACAGACACATTCATAGGATGTGAACCCTTATATATATATATATATTCAAGAGATAGTGGTATGAACTGGTATAATCATCTCAAAATAAATATATATCTACTGCCCTGAAAATAAAAGTGATTTTCTTTAACTGTTTTTTGAAAGTGATTTATGTTTATGTTGATTTTGAAAAACCTAGTTCTAAATTGCCAACCAAATATTTCAACAGATATTCAAATACAGTAATGTTTTGGTGCTTATTGTATTCATTAGAAATTGAAAGAAAGGCCATTGACAAGAAACCAGCTGTCTGGTGCTGTTTATTATTTCCCTTTATCTTTATTTCCCTGTCACAATACATCCTTCTGTGCCTCCATTTACCAGGACATTGAACATGTGAAATGACATAGCTTGTTTGCCATTGTGCCTGCTATCAGCTGTCATATTCCACATAGCTGGCTTATATTGAGTAATATTTCTCTTTACTTCCTCTCCTTTTCATGAGCTTCCTTTATTGGGCTTTTGCTCCTCACAGTAATGTAGAAGACTTTTCACAGCATGACCTTATAACTAGCTTTTCAAAAAACATTTGGCATGCACAAAGTGAGTTACTTGCACTTCTTCATACTCACAGAAATCAGATGCACTGCAGCATATGCTGCTTTAAAAAGATAGTTTGAAAAAAAGTAGCCCAACAGTTGCAGAAAATGCCAACTACAAACACCTCAACACTTTATCTGAGAACAAACTCCAATATGAATTTGCCATCAGGGATGCATAAAATTTATGTATAGCTTTGCCTTTTTCCATCATTGGGATTTTAAGGCTGTGGCTGCAGCTATACAGCTGTGCAGCTCCACCTTCAAATCATAGATTTATCCAGCCTACATTCACAGTGAGAGTTTTTCTGCACCTTTACGTGAGTTAAAGCAAAAGCAAACTACTAACCACACCCAGCAAGGAAAATAAGCTCCAACAGTTTCAAAGCTAACTGTAATATTCATCATTCTTTTGGAGGACATTTTTTGTCTTGTTTAAGAAATGCATATATAAGCTATAGAAAATACTAATATATGTTTGATATTTCATATCTATGCTACATAAATGAAATAGTTTCTGGAGAACCACATAAAATTAAATCTTTTATATCCTAGACTTCATCAATGATTGAAATAATTAGCTCTACAAATTAAGAAAAGACAATTATAAATATTTTCTCTTTAACATGTGTCATCATACAGCCACATACAAGGTACAGCCAATTGCCATGTCAATAAAACAAGTGCCATTACATTAGATATTGTCATTTAATTATTTAACAATTCATACAAGCATTTCACTGTATGAATGTTGGTATATACGCATTTATATGTGTGTGTGTGTGTATATCTCTTCCCTCTTTGCACTTCTCTTCTTATGAAAAAATGTTCTACTGCATATCCCAACAATAATGGCTTTACATGCAGAAATAGAGGCACAATTTTCTTGCTTTGTTGCTGAAATTAATGTTACTCTTTCTGGATATGACTTATCTTTACATATATCTCAGTGTGAATGGGAAGGTATCCCATTTTTCCCAGTTCCACTGGCACCAATCTTTATTCCAGAAAAAAAGGCTGCTGCACATATAGAAGTACAGAGAAGACAGGCTCACTGGCTGTTCAGTTACACAGAATATAAAAGATCAGCTTTTCTCTTTCTACACACTTCTCAGGATTTATAGTCAACCAAACCACATTTACAATTCTTCTCAGCTCTTTGCATTCATTTACTATGTGTACATCACTCTGGCTTGTATTCAGAGAATGTGTGCTGAATTCTAAACACTCACACTGCTCAATATTCCACCAGGAACACTGTGTACAGTGATGGCTTCTGAATGCATACATTAGATTTACTTCTAGATTCATTTTGTGTATAGTTTTGGGGGGTTTGGGTGTGTTTGTTTGGTTTTTTAATCCCCATCTTCCCTCCTTCCCGGAAAAATCCAGTTTTTATAGACTGTTAACCATACTTTTCACTGAGTGCTGCACTGGCTGAAAACAGTGGGTGTCAACTTGGCATTTTTCCTTCATGATACAATTTGTTTTCTTGCCAGTAAGGTTTAGAGCAAGGGATACAAATTATCTGATATAAAATTACTAGCTGAAGATAGTTGTCAGGCAAATATTAAACCATCTACCCTATTTGCATACTTGCAGATAACCTGCTAGAGCTGTATAAATTAGTTTTAAATAGTTCAACGTATAAGGGAAGCAGCAAAGCATACCATGAAAAAACAAGAATCCTGAGGGTTTCTCCATCATTACATTTCAATTTTGGTTGGAAGATGAGCAAATGAAACCTAAATTAAGCTCTTCTACAAACTTGTAAGTTGGTAGAACTTTTACAAATCTTCATTACATTTTAATGATCTGTCATATTTCCAAGCAGTGTATAGTAATAACTTATGCCTAGATGCAATAACTCAGAAAAATATTTTATTAATGAATTAAGAATAAATTTCCAAGCTTTCAGACTAGATAGCAACCAGACTTTTTTTTCCAAATTCCAGATATGTTATGCTAGCACATTTAAATTTACACGGTTTTTTTCCATTCAATTTCCTCTTGAATGCTTCTAGAAAAAGTACAGCCTTGGATGTGAACATGTGGTAGTCCTAATTTTCAGATGTAGGTGAAAGCAGCAGAGATATCTTTCTGTCAATAGAAGTCTGTTGGGGTGCATATCTTTCTTTGGTCAGCCCGGTGTTTTGGCTAGACCACCCGGTCAGCTCTGATACGCCTCAACAAGATCTGTTTGTGAATTCTTGGCTC
>VZUI01078662.1:2168-12168 GCA_013401135.1 Cettia cetti
TATGTTTAACAAAAAAAAAAAAAAAATCAAAAAAAAAAAAGAAAAAGCAAAAAGCCCGATCCTTGCGGGGGCTGCGGGGCCACCTGCCGCGCTGCGGGCGCCCGGGGCCGGGGGCGGCAGGGGCTGAGCCCCGCCAACCTCAGCGCCGGGGAACCCCCGCGGGGTCCGGCTGGGCGCGGGTCGCTCGGCTGGGGCTGCGGCCGGAGCTCGGGCGCGGGGGGAAGCGAGGAGCCGGCAGCCCCGTTTGCGAGGGGATCTGCGGATGGCCAGGTCGGGTGGGGCTCCCACGGCCGTACCTGGCCGCGCTCTGCCGCGGGCACCGTGACGTGTCCCCCCAGCTCCCCAGCCCCAGGTGCTCCGGGGTCGTCTCTTGGTGCCAGCGACCCCACACCGCGGGGAGCCGCCCCACGCTCCCCCGGCTCTCACCGGGCGGGGACGGGGCAGCCCCAGGCTCCGCCGCTGCCCGAAGTCGGGGGCGAGGGAGAAAATCTGGAATTTTGGGGAACGCTTGGCCGCCCCCGCACCTTTGGGGTCACAGAAGTTTCTTTGCGGCTGCCCTTTCGTTCTCCTCGAGGTGAACTTCCGTTTCTTCCCCCTTCCTTTATTACCCCCCGGGTGGTTTTCTTCCTCGTCTTTTTTTCCTCCTAGTTTTTTCTTCTCTCGCGGTTTGTTTTCGTTGGTTTTGTTGTTGCTTTTTGTTTTTTGGGGTTTTTTTTTTCCTCTTCCACGGAGCCGGGGCCGAAATGCGGGAAGCCCCCCGGCGCACTCCCCGTGGCCCTTCCCGGCCGTGGTAACTCCTGCTCCCGAGCCCCGGCCCCTGGACGGGCCGGCGGAGCGCTGGGCTGCGGGGTTCTTTTTTAGGGTGATTTGGTTCGATCGCGGCAGCGCTCCACAGCGGCGGCCCGGGCCCGGAGAAGAGCCCATGGGCACACCGGGGGGGCCCGGCCCGGCCCGGCCCGGCCCGGCCCGGCGAGCGGCTCCGCGGGGCCACCGCGGCTCCGGGAGGCACCGGCCGGGAAGCGCTGCTGGAGCTCGCACCGCGCGTGGGAGCCCGCCGCGACCCTTCCCCGCAGCTCCCCCCTCCACTCACGGCATTTCAAATCCCACACCCCCAACCCCGCCCGCCCCCAGCCCTATTTCTGAGTTCTAAAACCCCACCATAGGCGCGAAAAAAAATTTATGGGAAAAATAAGGCTTGTTCCTTGGACGTTATTAACAGTGCAGCCTGAAATATACATTTTTGTCTCAAAGAAAAGGGAATCATTATCAAGCCATTAGGCATTAAGAAATGTCATTCAGTCATTTTTATTCATTCTGCTGAAATCTTCGTAAAAGCCCGAATCATACTTCTGCAAGCAGCAATTTTGTTAATCCAGGGGGTTATTACTCTGGTCCCTTATTAGGATCTATACTGCTGCCAAGCAATCCTATAACCTTCTCAAAAGAAGTTTACCTCCGTGTTATAAAACCAGTAGTGGTATTTATACTGTGCAATAATTAGTGTATTACCTGAATCCACTAACAGGTTCATTTTATCTCCGCACAAAACCCCTAGTCTGCTTATAGAAAGCTTGTGCCTCCTTTGGTGCTGTTAAAGTGGTGAAAGAGTGAATGAAGGCTGGTAGCACTTTCTCCTTTCGCCGTGCCTTAATTCCCATCTCTTTTTGCTCTCATCCAATTAGTGCAGTGTATTAAGCGGTTTATCATCTCATAGTCAGCTATTGAGAGAAACAAGGCGAACACTTTGCAATAGAGCCTGCTCTCCTTTGACACCCTCAGGTACTTACATATTCCACTGTGCTATGAATAATAGAGGAAGAATAGAGCGCTAATTCCCTCATCAAAGAATGCCTTGTCTGCTGCTTTGCTCAACAACACCATTCTGATCAAAAGAAAAGCAATAAAGCTTAGCATAACAAAACGAAACCTACTTATTAGCTTAGTGGTTAAATTAATGCAGAGCCGCTGCTATTCAAAACCAAGGTTTGAAAACAGCCTCCAACAACCTGATAATGCTGCCTTCGGGATGAAGGAATTTTAATCTGAAATTTGAAGCTGGCACAGATGAGTTAATCTATTAAACTGCTATAAGGAGGGTGCGGGAGAACTATTCAATTAAGGCACATTTAAGGTGCCCTGCAGAAGACGGGGATGGATTCGAAGGGGAAGATGTGCTCCGCTTCGGCCTTAGAAAACTGCCTTTGGCGGCGAAAAGAGGGATTTTGGCACAGCAGCAACCGTGTTTGCGGATGGGAATTCTTTTTCACATCGCATATGTCATCAGCGAAACCTGGCCACCGGCTCCGTATATCAACACTCCTCTTCCCCAACTGCAAATAAATACAAATAAACACAAACCTTAATTTTAACAGCACGGGGTGGGGGAGGGGGATATGAGGAGGAAAAGGAAGGGAAGGCGATTCGGGCCAGACAAGCCTCAGAATGCAAACCTCCAAACTTCAGTCTTTCCCAAATTATTTACAGCGTACCATTTACCAGCTCCATTTAATATTAAATGCTATAAAGATGATTTTGCGTTTCCCAGCCTTTCTGAGGGGCCAAGACGAGGCACGGTGCCCAGAGCTGATTAGAGAGGGAGAAGGGAGGGGGAAAAAAATCCGGTTTACTCCTTGCCAAGACTTCAGCTCTGATCTGACCAGCTTTGCTGAGAGGAATCAAAAAAAGGCTCCATTCGGGGTAAAAGCCCTCATTTCCCATCCTCAAGCCGCCCGGACTGTGGCTGGCCGGGGTGCCGGGGGCTGCGGGGCTGTGCCACTCACGGCTCCTCCGCCTCGGTGTGTGGGGGAACAGCCCCTCGCAGGGCCACTCTGTGCTGCTGCACCCTACACAGTCATTCCACAACACTCTCATTTAATCTAAACATCCCTAAACTTGCAAATTAACAGGCTCTTCAGCTGTAATTATACAGATACATACAAGTGCCACAGGGTCAGGTTATGCCATATCTATCCATTTTATTTGTATACCTAATGTTTGGAGGAGAAGGTCACACTTTTCGCTTTCCTAAGGCATTCTACCCAGTTAGTATCAGTAATATCGTCATAATCTTAATTGGGCCAGACACAAAAAAATTCTAAAAATCCCTGCATGAAATTACAAGAAACCAGCATCTTTTGAAGTTCTGCAACTTCAGTACGTCATCTTGGCAGCAACACCTTCTTTCCAAGACAAGACTCCAAATAAAGTCTGGTTTACAGTATTAGGTTAATATTGGGAAGGACTGATAGCTCACAAGGGTGGGACAACACCTGCACAACACCAGAGACTGCATAGATTCCACTTCTCACCACAGTGATTCCAGGTGAGCAGAAATTAAAAGTTCCAAAAGTTGCTAGGAAGATGATGGTGTGTTCAGACATTCTCAAACTGACACGAACCCTCTTCCAAATGCCACTCTGGGGACAAATGAATGTCATAGAATACTCTGAACACAGACACATTTATCCCTACAGTGCCCAACACGTTCATGCTGATCCTCTTACTTTTTCTTCAAGCTCCCTTTGTTAATGGCTGTTCATCCTAAAAACAGACACACAAGAAATTGTGTAAACTGACCAGGAAAAGTCCAGAGCAATATGACCTAACATGGACTATTTTCAACCATCAGATCATAGAATCAAATTCTCTTTTACTAGAAAACTTTATTTTTTTTTCCTTCAAGTGTGAACAAACTTTACATTTTATACTGTGTAAGATTTTAAAGCATTTTTTATAACCTTACATTAATATATCACATTGCAAACTTAACGGCAAACAGCGTACAACAATATTTTGTGTACAAAAGCATGTACCCAAATTTATTCTCTTGTCATATCTGCTTGTCATTTTATTAGAAGTAAATGAAAAATACAATTTGTTTGTAAAAACTGTAAAACCTCCAACACAGTAATTATTACAGAACAGTAACTATGATTTGCTGCTTTCCATTCCCGTTATTGGTTACAATGCCATCCCAAAAATATTTTTCCCTATCGATTGCTGACTTTCAAGCACTTTGAAATGAAACACATTTATATCCTCTGTATGTATGAAACGTGTTTTGTTCATGTGCATGTCTTTACATCCTCACAGAAATTTTCAATGTGGCATAATACTATGCTTAAAGATGTTTGGAAAGACTCATAATAAAAAGATGGTCCCTATTTTTAGCACCTCCAGGTTTCAGTCTTCTTGAATGAATTTCAAAGTAAAGCGTCCCTACCTCTGTTCAGAAGGTAATAGGACATTTAAATGCATTTAGGTTTAGTATTGTTTTTAATTGGTATGTTTATGATCAGGAAGAAGATAAACCGTGAAAAGGCAAAACATTAGTGCTCCTACTGAGACCTCTACTAACCTCTCTTCCTGAGAGCACCTCTAGTAAATACCCTGGAGCAAAGTCTAGGATCACTTACATTCCAGCAACTCTCACTGGGAATTATCCAATTAAAGCAGCAATTCCCCCACCCCCTTTTCCCTCATAGGTCTAAATACACAACGAAAAATATTGCAAAAATCAACTACTCCATATTTTAATAACCCTGGTTTATCAATGAAGAAAAGGAAGACAAAAACACCTTGAATACTTCATATCCACGAGAATCATACATCCTGTTTTAATCTCCCATTTTTCCTCGTCCAAAGAGACAAGATTATTAAAACATCATTGTACGTTCTGAAATAGAGTATTGCTGAAGAGATCATTACCGATAAACAAGGCACTAGCTTCCCTCCATTTTTAATCAATCACTGTCTTTCATTACTGGACTCTCCCACAGATCTTCCTACACTGACAGTGAAGAGTTTGCCAAGGTTCACTTCTGAGTAGCCACTCATGGACAGGCATTTGTCTACGGTGCTCTTCAGTCTTTTGTAGGCCTCAGAGACTTCCTTCCTGAGTGATTTCTTCTTCAAATACTCTAGAAGAACAAAAGGGAAAAACCCAAAAAACAGAGAGGGATTAAATGACCACAAAAAGACAGGATTTTTGCATTAATTAGACTGTGAATCAAGGTATTTTAAAGCGAAGTGAACGTTGTAGTTAGCAAAGAGCACATTTGTGGCAAGCTCTCCTACATCCTGCTGCATTCTTTACCTTTCCTGCACGAGCTGGTGAGGGGCGATGGTGAACCTTGGCCATGGAGGTCAGCCCTACCAGTACAGGAGCAGTGGGAAAACTGGCAAGAGCCACCTCTAGTCCAGTTTTGTCATCTAGCTGGAGTGAAATGGGGGTTCACTAAGTCACAGCAGAGAGAGTAAGCAATAGCTGGCCTGGCTCTGAAAGGCTCTCATTTAAGAGAGACAGGTGCCTTAACTTAGAACTATGCAGAGGATCACAATTCATGTCCAATTCCTGTCCCTCATCCCTGCTGTTATTACTGGCACAACCAGGGACAGACTTATCACCAGTCTTGTATGTTCTCAAATGCACCTTGTGTGCAGAATAGGAATTGCAGAGGCACTGGAAGGAAGGGGAAGTAGCACAAACAAGGGCAATTCCATGCTATTTTATCCTAAAATGGAGAGAAGTTGCCAGTAACCAGGAGATGTCAGGTTCACCTGACATGAATGAAGGGGCTCCCAAATGCCTGATAAGAGATGTCTGGAGGACAAGACATTTACTCACCTGTACCTTTATGTTAAGTCATGCACATGAGTCTGTACATACTTTAACCGAGAAGATCAAGCTGTTCTATTTCTGTTGGGGTTTTTTTTTTGTTAAATTTTATGCCATTAAAAAAAAAAAAAAGATACCCAAGCGTTTTGTTTGGGTGATTGTCCAGCTTTCCCTTTATAAAAGCTCTGGACAAAGAGCAAAATATTCCACTGCTCTATTATACAGCAATGCCAAGTGGATGCAGATCTGGAGCAGTTGTGCTCCTACTTTCCAACCAACTCCACATTCTAGAAACACCAGTTCCTACCCAAAAGCCTGTTCCTGCAGTTACACCTTGGAATACTGGCGAGCACATACACTGCAAACAAGGTGCCCTCCCAGGCAGCTTCCCTGCTTCTAGACTGGAGGGACTCCAGGTCCAGCAGAACTAGGAGAGCACAGCACAGGTACTTACAGGTCAAGATTTGAAGCCACTAAGGTGCACAGTAAAGCATGTGTCTGATGAGCAACCAACACCATCCTTGCATTGCTCATCAGCTTTGCCTGAAAGCTGTTGCCCAGACACTTTCATAACCCTCCCTGTCCTTTGAATATCTAACAGAGGAGTCTCCATCCCCTCTCAAACAGCTTTTACTCTATAGCACAAGATGAAAAAACAATTGTCTCTAAAAACAGTGGAGTTTATTTAAGGAAAGGTTTTTGGGGAGAGGGACACTGTTTTTTGTGTCTATCTGTATAAGGGATGAAATGACTCATTTTTGTGACGACTCACTTCTGTGATGTGACTGAGATGAAGGTGTGCCATCAGACACAGCTTCATCTCAGCAGCCAAGGACTGCTACACAAGGAAATGGCAGGGATGGGAGGCATGGTGGCAGGAAAAGCTACTACAGTTTTGAGGTTTGTGAATTTCTCCTCCCTGAAGATTTACAAATATTTCTGCAGAGCCTCAGATATTGAAGAGTATGAGCTCAGCAGACTAGCTCTAGATACAATACAAACAGCAATGTTTTACTGAGAAACTGCCACCTGCTTAGGTTTTCCATGTTATTCACAAAGTTCCACTGAAGTCAATTGCTTTGCATGAAGCTATCAAGTCTTTAAAAATTAAATTAAAATTTAAATTAATGATGCCTGAGTAAGTGAATACATTGATTAAAAGCACTTTGATAAGCACCTTTCATGCATTGTTGTGAAGATATGTATCATGTTGTCACATTCAGTTTGTGTCTGGGCAGTAAGCAAACAGAGAAAGATACCTTGTTGACGATACCACATTTTTACTGTTACACAGACAATAATGACTTAAAATCTATTAGCAGAATTGTATTTTCCTTAAATTATAACTCCAATACAACAAAAGCTTGATTATGTGAATCTACTCATTAACAGGCTAAAGTCACTATGGCATAAACAGGTTTAATGATTCTGAAAGTGTTTAGATATAGGGTTAAATTAAACAAACCTTGAAAATTGTCTTAACCACATCCATAAAAACACTAATCCTACTTTGCCACAAATTGAGCTCTCACTTGTTTATGTATTTTCAAGATTAATGATACAGTAAGTGGGTTCACTTGCAACTGCTCATGTTGCAGTAGGTATACTCTCTATACCAAGGAACTGTGGAAATTACTATCCTTATACCTCAAAACTAGGCCAAAATAGTTTAAAGCTTCCTGGAGCTTGGGAGGGACCAAGGTAAAACACATCAATGCGAACAGCTGGCACATGTGAACAGAGCAGGAAGGCACATTAATCATTAGAACATTGAGGCAAACAATACACCAGGGCTGGGAGCAGGGAACAGAAATACAGGCCCATGTACAGCTCCAATTCAGGCTTCAGGGCTCCAGCCATCCCAACTAGCAGAGCTCCCAGCTCCCCCCAACATTAAATCTAAACTCCAATTATACACAATAACCTTTTTGACAGTATGCTTCAAACATTTCTTAGATGCAATTACCCTTGTAGAGGCAGGCAGGAAAGGGTGGAGTGAAAAAAAAGGAGAAATATGAGGGGCCTCGTTGAAGTAATGAGGCCAATTTTAAGTTTCAATTATAAGAGAATGGGAGCCAGGAGCTCTGGGAGGAGAGGCAGGCAGGGCTGTGTCTGCAGCACCATGCATTTGAATGACACAAGTGCATCTGATGACTGGGGAGAAGAGATTTAAAGAACTGTGGTAATACAGAGCAGGGGAAGATGAGAGAGGACACAGCTCCTGATGTGTTTACCTCCTTTGCTGATGGGATATTGACTTTTCCCACCAGGTTGGTTAGAAAGGGGACTATTTACGCTGCCACACAGCAGAGTAAGAATGACAACCAGCATCACTCTGTGCTCCTCTGAGTAAAAGACAACTGTGACCGTTGTATATATCACACAGCCAAGTTACCACATGCAACTTAGAGATGCATATAAAAGCTCCTACTTTCTTCCTAAACGAGAATTTAATCAATAACATGCCCAAGGCCTTCTGAAAACTAAGCTATACAACTGACTGAAATTGCCTTTTAGTACTTACTCATTCTGAAATAGTTCTATACCCATTATCACCTCATCATTTGTTTTATTAACATCCAAGTTCAGTGGCAATGAGCAATCTTTTAAGATGACCATCGCTGAAGAATGTATACATGGCTATACATGAAATACAATGAAATGTATTTACAAACATGCAGAGCATACAAAAGACACTAACAAAACAAATATAAAAACTAAAAATGCAATTATTTTAGTAGAAATAAAAAAAGAAGATGTGCTTTTGACTGTGTGCAAGTAAAATTCAGGTACTGTATTTTCTAAAGTTAGTAGATCACTGACTCTGGTAAAGACTACAGAATCATACCACCAAGCATGCACCAATCCTTCCTTCCACCTCCCAATGTAACTGCCCTCCTTCTGTTCACAAAATGCAGTTTGAACTTCTGGATATCCCTGTCAAATTCAATACCCCATCCAAGTCTTTGTTTAGCTACCCAGGTACATTTTTATATATTAGGGACCAAAAAAAAAAAAAAATTTTAAAAAAATTAAAGGTTTCTGAAATCCATTTACCCAATGCTGTTGTTCAGATGTTAGAAACAAGGATGCGGATAGTTGGAGGTTATCTACAACTGACTGCATGTTTTCCATTTATAGCTATTTCTCTAAATTGCTATTAAAATTATGCTGAGTAGCCTGATAGCCATGATCAAGAACTTTAATTCTTGGATTCCCTAAAATGTGGCTCAGTGAAAGTCTTCTGGTTTTTTTCCCTCCTGATTGGACAACTGAACTGTGTCATATTATTAAACTCTCTCCCCCAATTATTCTGCTGATAGCCTGCTCTTCAGAGTGAGAAGTAAAAATATATCACATTCCTTTGTATTTGTGTGCATGGATCTGCACTAGGTACGTGAGAAAAACATAGCTGCCTATGAGCGTAGTGCCAAAGCGCTGGTTTGTCTGGGAATGCACAAAACCCCCTGCAGAGTATCATTTATGTCAAGCATCATGTCTCTATCACACTTTTATTTAAGGAGTTAAAGAACGTACTAAATTAGCTCCTAAATTTTTTACATCACCTACTGGTTATTGTATTTTAATTACAGCAAGCTTAGACACACAGGCAGCAGTCTCTGTTCCAAATATCTGTGTTTCATTTATTTCTGTGCAAAGGTAGCAAACAACAGTCAGTCATAATTGGTTCTGTCAGATGTTTTACAGTCAGTCATAATTGTCTCTGTCTAGAGGTGTGTCAATTTACTGCAAGTTAAATAAATATTCTGTCTATTATGATATCAGATTATGTAAGCCATTTTTTAATTGCATGGGTTCCCCTTTCATAATCCACAGCACCCCTATTTATACTGTTAACCTTAACTTTGTCGTTTATGGAATGTCAATGAAAAAAGTCAACAGCAATTTAATGAATAGACGTGGATGCCTCTAACACAGTTGATATTTTTACTTCTAATTAAATACAATCAAATTTGGCTATAAAGCAATTAAATTATTCTGTCATGACACTGCTGTTCTCAAACATCTATCTGTGATGCCAGTTCCTTGGTCTAAAGAAGGAAATTTACTAAGCCGAGTCTTTAATGAATCTTAAATTAAGTCTTCAGTCTTTGGAAGAAAATAAACCTCACAAGTCACATCAACTTCTAAACCACAGAGTCCTACAAAGTCAGAGATGCTGTTGATGACCAGGGCCACATTTCCCACCAGATGGCCAGGATGGCACCTCTGCCCATTAAATCATCAGAAGTCAGACCAATTCTAATGTGATCACAGGCTTCCTATCACTAGAGCATGTGACAAACTTGGGATCCCACAGGTCTGCTCTGACCAAATGGAATAAATCAGTATGAACTGCTCCCTGGCCTCTGGTGAGTCCAC
>VZUI01078662.1:14668-47168 GCA_013401135.1 Cettia cetti
GAGGTGGCAACTGCCAGATCTGGTCAAATGTCCTCAATGGGCATGAAATACTAATTTAAGACAACCATTTGTTCAGAAAATTGTATATTGGCTATAGCTCCAACATGACTGAAACTTTATAAAATATTACTAGCACCTAATGAATCAGAAAATGCCCATACAACTGGGAAATCAGTTAGGTCTTTAATTACCAAAAAACAGGATTAACCTAGAGCATTCTGGGATTTCATAATTTGTTTTAATAGTGGGGTTTTTCCCCCCAGCAATACATGGTTTAAAAACTAAGACATGTAAGAGATCTATGCTGCACAGGAATATTGCAGCACTGAATGAGACATTCTCCTGTATATGATGTATCCTGGCAATCTAAAAGGTTTTAAACCATGTATATATATGTATGTATAATTCATCTGAAATAGCCAGACAGGCTATGAGAATCAGATCCATCCCATACACAGCACAAATCATAGCTGAAAGATGCATGCAAATTAATATTTTTGCTAGAGTTGGGATTTTCAGGCACTGCCTTTAGAGTCAAATTCAGATACCAATGTTCCACAGCTTTAGCTTTTCCAGTGGCCCTGCAAGGAATTTTCAGGGTTTTTTTTCCTATAGTTAAATTTGATTCTTAATGTAGTGCTAGAAGCACTAAACCGAAATGTTTAAATGTTTACACAGACAGACAGATTCAGACAAACTTCTTTATCAGAGCGGCAAAGAATGCTCCCATCCATGCTTTTTTTTTTTTTTTTTTTTTGCTAACTCTCCAACAGAATATACAGGTTTTGGTCTTTATTTTTTAACTACACTCTTTTTCTAGTTTGACCTGGCAGTTAGAGTGGTTATGAAGAATGAACCCACCAGCCCTTCAGATCAGATAATCCTCAACAAAATACCAGAAGTAACTGGACTACTACCAGCAGTTAAGAAACAACTTACACTTGAACAACTGCCATGTATGACTATAAAGCAGGTATAGCATAGAATATAAAATTAATTTCAATCTTAGCTTTCCTCATTTTTAAGTTGCCTAACTCTCAGATTTGCAGTTTAACTTGATTTTAATAGGGTTCTTCAACTTTGAAATTGAAGAACTTAAATGAAAAAAAAACAAAGAAAGGGAAAGGGGCAGCAGCTGAAATGCTTGCAATACTTCCAGAAAGATATGTAAGCTTCTTCACAGAAAAGGACTTTTTAGAGAGGCTCTGAAAACCATTCTGTATGTTTTGTTGCCTGCTCTGAAGGGTTCCATCTTGGGCACTAAGACAAAAATGACTGAGCAGAGAAGCAATTTGCCCGACAATTGTAATCTGGAACTTCTTGCAGACCAATCCATATGGATCACTTATACTGAAAAGCAAGTGCTTTCAAAATTTCAAATTACTCCATTAATATTACTAAGAGTACATATACTTAAAGCTGAAAATTCAAAGGTGACAACACTAGTATGTACTTTTAAATAGTTGCCTTCAATATAAAGCCAGTATCTTGTTATAAGCTATTCTTTGGTGTACCACTCAAACTGAAAAGAAGTGGATGAGGGTCAAGCTCCAGCTTAACTAGTCCTTATTTAAACTGTGTTCAGTTCAACTTAATGTTTACTCCTCAAGGAGCCCTAATAGTCACCCAAATTAATTAAGTTTCCTTCTTAAAAAAAAAAAAAATAGCTGATTTCACAGCCTAAAATGCCATTTTGTTTTAATACTTTTTAAGCACTTTGTAGGCATCTCAATCCAACGTACTTTTACATTTTCTTCCTAGAAAGCTTGCCTCATGTTAAATATTTTCTGAGAAACTGAATAATAAGGTTGAGATCTCCAAAACTAAGGGTGTTTTTTGTTCCATTCAAGAGTCAGTTCCCTCCATCTTCCTTGGCTGAAAAAAATACTAGCTCTGAACTTGCTGAACTGAGTCTGCCTCCTGTATTGTTTCCTGTAGGTGGCTCTTTAGTGAGGAATTCTACAGCATTTAACCAAGTGCATATGGCAATTTTCAATGCTGTATCTCCAAAATACAGACCAAGAAAACAGAAAAACTTTGTGCCATGTGTACAAATAACTACAAAAAACCACCCCAATGGATTCAAGTTTCTCTTCCATCAGCAAAAATATTAAATGCAGAAATACACTGTGACCAAGCCGAGAGGTTTCCATTTCCTCCTGTTCTTAATTAATCTGTTTTACTGCATTAGCTGCATGTAACACTGGCCTTCAGTGGACATACTTTCTACAGGTCTTTCTGAGAAATCATTTACATACACTGTGTAAATACATGTAATTGAATTCTGCAAGTTTCCTTGCAAACAGGTGTGTTGATGTGTAATCAAAAATCAAGGAAACTTGCACCATAACCCCTGAAAAATTGAAATTCTACTTTAAAAAGGAAAGAGAAAAACAAAACCAAAAGAAAAAAGGGGATCCTTTACATTTATATATAATTACAATTACCTTAAGTATGAAGTGTTTCTCATGGAGTTACATTCCATTTTTATCTTGAGAACTCATCTAGTGCTCACCTTGCTTTTAAAATCACTATTATTAAGGTTACCTGCATAATAAATGGTGTGTGTGTCTGTATCACTTAGGTGCTTTGCACTCTAACTTTTCAATCATGTTGCCTGGTGGACATAGTTTAGCTTCCCTGAGGGAGATGGTCCTGTTTTTTTTCTGCTGAACTCCAGGGACAAGCACCCTCCTTCACTTCTGTAGTCATTCAGTCACCATAACAAATCATTCAAAGGCATTCTCTTTCACGAGGTATTTACCCAGCATGGACACAGCTCTGATTAAAAAAATACTGGAGAGAACAGTTCCCCTGACTCACAGGTATTAGTCTTAGCAGTAATAACTGTAAATGACCCATTTGCAAAACCAAGAGGCTCCCTTGACAGAAAAATCTAAGAGTTTACAACATTTCTACTGTTAAAGCAGAAAACCCCCAATGGCTAAAATGCCATCAACTAGGGAAATGCCCATCTTTAAGGGACATTAAAACCACCTAATTGTGACAAGTGTGCACTTCCCCACTGCCACCTATTGGGAGATTTTTAAGAACTTGATAAATATTAGCAAATTCTAGTGGAAGGTGTCCCCATGAGACAGACACCACTCCTGTCCCACAGAAAAAGAACAACTTGTGGATCAAGGGGAAGAATTTTGAAGGTGTACCACCTGTGCTGCCTACCTAATGCCTAAATATATTTCCTCACCTTTACCACTGCAGTGCTACCACACTTACAGGATACAAATACTAAGTCCTTTGAAAGTCGGGTATGTTATTTAGATGCCAAAGTGCAAGGCTGAAACTCACAGCTGAATCAGCTCTTTCACTGTCCCACTAGAGCTGCAATCTGCAGTCCTACACTCCACAGTGGTGCTACCTAGTGACAGATGCAGAAAGCTGCTTCCCTGTTAGAAATGACCAGAACATAATAGAGCATAACACACATTTTTCAGGGATGCAAGCAAGTGAAATAAGTATTCAGGCTGTGTGGGTATTATATTGTTCATAAAAAAAAAAATGACTCAGCCAGAGGTGAGTAAAATATCCTTGCTCTTTTAATTCCCACCACCCATAAATAATCTTCCTGTTTGTGTTTTATTGGAAAACAACTGATTTAAAAGTCACCTGGTGCTATAATCCCCGCTTCACAACTGCCATCTGTCCTGCAGTGGGAGAACGGACCCTTTCATTCACAAGCAAAGCCAGCGGAATAAAGAGGAAGAGGAGGAGCTGAAGGGGAAGAGAGCGAGAAAGCAGATAAATTCCGTTTGTGCTATTAAAAAAAATAGAAAAGTGAACTCAGTGGTTGAAAAGTGAAGATAAAAAGATGAAAACAGTAATCTTGCTACAGAAACCAGAGAATTATGTTCTTGCTCTACCCCTCTTTTTTCTTTTTTTTTTCTTTCACACCGTACAAACTGTAGCACCCTGAACAACTCACTCCCCTGCTATTTCCAGCACTTTAGAGAAACTTTTCAACATTTCTGTTCGACACATATTTTCAGCAGTGAGGTGAAAACAATAAGTAAACAGGTAGTGAAGGGCTATTTAGAGAGCTGGTCAGTCACAGTAATAATAACAACGCAAAAAGAAAAAACCCCACACAGCACAGAACATCTATCCTATGCGCTGTAGCCACAGACAACACATGACCTCTGACAAACAGTTTTCAGAGTAATTTTAATGCTACTCTGGATTTAACTTGACTAACTGGTAGCAATTGAGCACATCTTTTTTTGTGGCAGCAGTTATCTAAAATGCTACAATAACAGCATCAAAAGTAGAATGGTGGAAGATTGGTTTTCCATTGTGCTGCTGAACTGGCATAATGCCCACTTTAAAAGCAATTCGCTGCTCATCACTGAAATCTGGCAGACACGACACTAAATGCCTTGAGGAAAAAAAAAAAGGGTCTTGAGAAGGGGGAACCACTCCAACCACCAAGCAAAGAAAAAGAAGGAGAAAAAAAAAAAAAAAAAAGAAAAAAAAAAAAAAGGAAGAAAGAAAGCAAAGAACGATGAATCCATGTAAGAAGAGAAAATTGCAAAAATAAAAAGTTAGGCACTGCATGCAGACTCAACAGGCACTACTTAATTTGCTTGAAGATTTTATCGCAGGCTTGCATTAGTAATATCAGAGCAAAACAAAAGCAAATATATATTTATGTCTGTCTATTGTTCTGATGAAGTGAAAACGTACTGAGTTACGTCAATCATTTGTCAAACACATCTTCCTAGTTTTATTTACCACTAAATATAATGAGTAAATATGTGATAATAAAACTCTTCTTTTTATACGGACATATACAATTTTTTCCCACAACTAAATACAGGTAATGATTTAGGAAGCTTTCAAAATGTCTTTTTACTGTCAATAAAACTAATTCTATTCCCATTTTCATGTTAAAAAAGGGCTTTACAAATGAAAATTCAAATTAAAATTCTGATTATAGTGTAGTGTGACAACACCTGTATTTATAATTTTACTGTCAGCTAGCTCGTAGTGTTTAACAATAGCTTGAAGCAGAAAAGTAATTGGAATTTGTCTGTAACATGCCAGATGACAACACTGGGCACATTGCTGTGCTAAAGCAAATTTGGTTTGATGACAAAATAACCTTAGAAAGATCGGACAGCACCCACCACCATCTAAAAGGTTAAATAAAGCTATCCCTTACCCAGGGACAAAATCTAACTATGGTGAACCAGAACAGCTGAGCAGTAGCTGCAGAAACCAGGCTCCCCCGGGAGCTTGCTGGCCTCTCCTGAACAAGCATCTCTCAAGTCCCTCCCTGCAACATTCACCTGCCAGCAGCTCTTCCAAAATGGTGCAGTACTCCAATATCATCATCAATACAATTCAGAAACACGGGAGAGAAAGGAAGCAAAGGACACCAGGTTGGGAAGAGATTGCTAACACAAGTGCTGCAGTTCTGTGGACCTCTCTGGGAATAAAAAAGGGAGGCTACAACAAAATGTGCAGTGCCACTGTGAACATGGAAGTATCCTGTGTTTCCTATCTCCCACACATATACACCTACTGACTGGTGTATGCTGACAGGCCAGGTCAAAATTAGGACACAAACACATACACTTTTAAAGAAAAAGGTAAGAAAGAAAAGGAAAAAAAAAAGCTTTTCAATCTGAAGATTTCAAAACTTAAACACATGCCACTCTCCACACACAACTTGTCTTACTGAAGTCGACAAATTAAAAGCCCATGTTTTTCATTATGCTGAAGACAGAATAAAAATAAAGAAAAGGAAGCCACATAAGAAAGAAAAACAGAATGACAGTGATGTTTTAGTTTACACTAGATATGGCAACACATACAAACTGTCAAAACTATGGAGTGAAAAAAGCTGTTATCAAGCAACTGTCAAGAGAGTCCTCTGAGATTTGGAAATCTTGTGTTTATTGTAACTACTGCACATTACACAAAGAAAGAAACATCCCTCTTCTTACCATTGCTGCTAAATATCATGCAAGAGAACCCAGACTTCTCCCTCACTGTTTAATTTTTTTTCCTGTGCAATTCTGTGCTTGACAGCACAGGGCCCCTCCTTTTTCAGGTTTTTATTGTTTGGTCAAAGTTCACAGAGAAACTTGAGGTTATAT
Source organism: Cettia cetti (assembly GCA_013401135.1). Taxonomy (NCBI): domain Eukaryota; kingdom Metazoa; phylum Chordata; class Aves; order Passeriformes; family Sylviidae; genus Cettia; species Cettia cetti. Next base: position 20,788 of record VZUI01078662.1, read on the forward strand.
AAAACATTATTTCATTTTCAAGAACTGTCAACACCCATTTTATGTTGTTAACTTGTTGTCCATCATTTAAGAGTAGAACTGTTGACACCAAAATACACAGAGGAAGAATTTCTCTCTTAAAACACGTACATAGAAAGAGCAAAGATAATGGAAACAGCTATTTTACTAGACATACTAACAATTCTTTTTCATGTATTTTAACATAGTGACTAGAAATGAGTCAGTTAACTGGCAGCGGGCTACAATATTCAAAGTCTGAATGTATTAATGCAGATTTTAAATTGCACTTTCTGATTATAAGAAAACAACTACCCCTCAGAGAGAAATCCCCAGTATCTACAAGGTTTCAATAGAGCCTTCAAAGTACTGTTTTGAGTGACAGCCTTCTATGATAGTTTGTCAACCAGCAGGAACATTCCAACCATGCTGATACCTGGTTGAAAACTTGTGACCAAAAAACAGATTGGTTTTTTGCTCACTACTCACTGTGAAATTGCATTTATAATTTCTACACTTTAGGTTTATGTAAAAATCATCTTTATTCTGAATCACACATTTTATAGAACAAACATCTCATGAGGTCCCGTGATTTAACCTGAAGTTCTTGAGAAACAAAGAAACCTTGAATGTGCTTGCCAATGCACGCTTTTATGGAATTTTGACTGCATTGGTCCTGCGGAGGGAAATGTTGAATCCAAAACCTCAATAAAGGAAGACTCAAATATTATCTGACCACAAGGGCAAATGATCAGTTGCCCTTGTGAAGTCAATCAGTCCATAGAGAGTACAGTAATTTTAAATGCCTCAAAATTGATGTAATTTCATTCAGAATTTGTTAGGGATATCACACCATCTCTGTAGATCTTCATGTGAGCTGATTTTCTAGGACCAAGCGTCAGCTCCTGCTGGAGTCAGCCACAGTGGCCACCACTCTGCAGACAACAAAATCCACCTGGGAGTTGCTATTCCTCTTCCCTGAGCACAGAATCTGATACAGCCCAACTCCGCTCATGATACCTTAAGTTTTAGCTTTCATGTTTTTCTGATTATGTGCTGCCTAGGGATGTAGTTCTGAGCCTCATATTGAGTGCCAGAAAGCTCTCTTCACAGTTAGGGAGACAAAACAAATCCTTTTCCTGCTGAAAACCAAGGACAACTTTCAGGCCCAAAAGCATAAACAGTGGACTGAAGAGAGAAACAAGAAGGATGAGACCTCACAGCCTGGGGCTGTAATTGGACAATTGGGCCCCAATAGGCAAATGGACCAAAACTTATAAAAGTGTTGGATCTTGTGACCAAGTCATCCAGTTTTGGTGACCATTCTAAGTCCACCTTGGGTGTAGCCCTGGCCAGCTCTTGTCCTGCAAAAGGTGTTCCCTAAAGGCCATTCAGTAAATACCTGCTTTTTTCTCTAGCTCTGTCCAGTCTCTGTTTCAGGTCAGCCTTCTCAAGGCGTCACTCAAACTCACAGGGACATCTTCACATTTTTGCATATATAGATTTCTTTTAAGTCTTAAGAGCACTTCTTCAAAATATTTATGATCAATAGATGAGAACACTTGAACAAAAATTCATCCTGACACATTATATTCCCCATAACTACCATGACCACTTAGATATAATTTTATCTCCAAATATTGGTTAACCTCATATAACACGACGACTAACAATGTAAAACATAAAATAAAATGATTGAGAAACTTAACAATAATGAATCTTTCCCTCAAGAAACTGCATTGTTAGCTGCATTATTTCCTAGCTTTTATTCTCAAGTACTTCCTCCTCCTGGCTTATAAGAGTTTTAAAGTACCACAACAATTGCTGCACAAACAGCTGCAGCTATAGGTCCATTTAACACAGTCTTTTGAAAAATATATATTAATACCCTAATAAAAGCTTACACACATGCTCACACAAAACATAAGAAACAAAACAGCTCTCTGATCCTCAGAAATTTAATGACATGAAATAAAGCTATTTTCAAGACAGGCAGAGTTGTAACAGTGCATAGATATGATCCATATGCTAAAAGTCTATCCAAGTACTTACTGCTCCATAAATAGAAACAGTTCTTGTCAGTGAACTGCAGCAAAAAAAGAAAGACTATATGGAAGGTTTGGTGCAGAGGAAGAGTGAATGGTTGAACTGGTCCTGGGCTTCCACTATTAGATTTGGGATTAATAAAGTTTTTAAGAAATAATGAAGTTAGTCTGGCTCATCAAGGTCTTTTCATCTTATCCAGTCTACTATATATCCTTTGGAAGTTCAAAAAGCACTCTGAGAGCTGTATTTTAAAAAAGTCAAGTCTGACTGAAAAGCTCATCTGCCAAATCCTCTCCTTCTTTATATACCCTTCTAAGGTTATGAGACAGAGAGAAAAAAAAAGGATGAGAGAAAAAGAGAGGGTCATTATAGCTGAAATTCAAGACATTGAAGTTGGCATCATCAAAATAAAGGGCTCCTCCCATTAATCATGAAATCTAGAGTACTGGAAGATCTACCAGACCTATTTTACTGAACAGGAAAATTCAGTACCAGAATATTGTTAAATTGAGTTAGAATTATCAGTGGAAAAAATATGCTTTATTTCCTATTATTTATGAAGCCCTGTTCTTTTCTTTCTTACCAATTACATTCCCTATCATTTCCAAAATATACAAACTCTTTTCAATCAACAGATTTCTTTATTACAGCGTACTGCATGCTTGTTACTGCCTCTTTTCTATATTGAACCCTTGATTGGACAAGCATTTCAAATTTAACATGGACTGTGATTGCACACATCAAACAAATTAAACCTGCCAATCTCCTTTTGGAGGATATCCTTTATATATACTATCACTGAAGAGTACCCCAAGTATATTTGCTTAGAAGAAATGGGGAAGGAGGAAATAATATTACAGCAGTCAGAAGACATTTATTTCCCCAAGATGTCTAATTGGCCCTGCATCCTGTTTTTCCCGTTATCCAGTGAATTATTTTATAACAGAAAAACATATTTACTGAATTTCTCAGTGTCTGTCTTACAATCATCAGTCAGTTTTTCCTTTTGGAAAATAGCTAATCATCTTGCAAAAATGAGATGGCAAAAAGAGATGAATAACCCAGGACCCCTGAAACTGATTTTCCTTAGGTCAAGGAGCTGTAAACCCAGATAAAACAATTCTTTGTAGAGTAACAGAACTAAAATGCATTGGGTTATGCAAGCCTGTTCAAAATGAGACTCAGCTTTGCAGAGCTTTTGACTCTACAAGCAGGCAACCAGCAACAGGATGAGAGGGACAGCCTTAAGCTGCAGCAGGGGAGGTTTAGGCTGGAGATTAGGAGGAATTTCTTCACAGAAAAGGTGATTAGACAGTGGAACAGGATGCCTAGGAAGGTGGTGGAATCACCATCCCCGGAGGTGTTTAAGAAACAACTGGACATGGCACTCAGTGATATGGTTTAATTGGTGCGGTTGTGTTTGGTCAAAGGTTGGACTTGATCCTCTTGGAGGTCTTTTCCAACCTTAATGGTTCTATGACCCCACAAAGATGAAAATACTGGAAAGCATTTGCTTGAAAGTGGCAGTTCAGAGATGCAATGGTTAAAAATCAAGGTCAAGTGGGAACAAGTCTAAAAACAGAAGAGCAAATAAACAGAAAGCCCCTGCAATATCAAAAAACAGAACTGAGCAAAGTCAAGACAATGAAGACAATCCAAGGAATGTACAAAATCCACAGATTAAATTAGAAAAAGAATTAATTAAGGTGTCTGCTAGCAATGCTTGCCTAAAAGCATTCACAGTTCTTTGCACTTATTAAAGCTTAATATAAATTTCTCTTCTGCAAAATGCTCATGAAACTGATATATATGCTTATCTGGAACACAGTACCAGTTTCCTGCTTTATCTGAATCATCAGGGAAACATAAAAATGACAGACTATTTATTCATGCAGCTTTTACAGCTGCTGAGCACTGCATCTTCATCCAGAAGACCAAGGTGCTACACTCAGCTTTGCCACCACGTTGTAGCATCATACAGGACCAGTTGCTGAATTTGGGCTTCATTTTCTGTCCGCAGAACAGGTTGGATGGCATCTCCTCCTCAGACCTACTGCTTCTCTGGCACTACTAATTCTGTAGGCAGGAATAGTCTTAAAGATTGCCTATTTGTGGTGCACCAGACCTCTAGACAGCAGCAGAATACAAATAAAAACTAGTGATGTGAAAACCATCTTATGAGAGAAGAGCTAATTGAAATACCACATTTCCAATTTTTGTTTCAGAGATGCCCCTGCTGGCATCTGTATTTTTGATGGCATAAAATATTCCTCTTCAACTGCTGAAGATGCTCAAGTCAGAGTTGCAGTAAGTCATGTGAGGCACTTCAACAGTTTGAATATTATTTGAATTTGGGCAATGTTCATTCTCATCAAAAGATCACAAGTCTTCAAGGGTGAAAGCCCTACTCTTGTCTCTCAGAGACAGAGGAGAGAATACAATGGAAGACGTGGATCTGGAAACTAAGAACTTACATCTGTAATTAGAACAGGTACTCATCTTATTTTTGCTGAAGCTGGTAAATTCAATTTTAATAGCAATATCTAGCACACGATAGAAGTCACACGCACATCTCAAATGTGACGTGCAAAACAAAGATAAAACCAAAACCAAGATTAAAAAACAGCTAAATTTCTTAAAAGTTGAATTAGAAAACTTAAAATGAAATTTAATGAAGAATCTGCTGCTCTACTTTGCTTTACCTTGACACAGAATTTACACCAACAATGTACTGAATGACTAGGTGTTGCTGTGACTATCATTAAAAGGACAAAAAGCAGAACAGCAAAGATTTACTGCAAAAACCTACAAAGATGCCTAAGTATTTAGCAGTACCTCCTTTAGTGAGTTACACACAGGTTTCTGCCTAGCACAGGCAGCCTTGGAGCCCCTCAGCTGCACGGAGGTTGAACACCATCAGCCACACACCAACGGGGCACTCACTGCTAGAACAAGCCCACCACTCCTCGTGGCACAGCCTTCTTCACCACAGGCAGTAAGCCCAGCCTTTACAGAGGATACAGCCACACTGGAAAAGGCCTAACTTCCACACTCAAAAAGCGTGGCAGGAAACTCAGTCTGAGGGAAATTGAGATGTTAATGCTGCAAGTTTCCAATACCCACCTTTTACTACAATTACACCTTCAGTTAGACACCACTTTAAAGAGAATGAAACGGGCAGGATGCAGTAGGGCACGCACCATGAATGCCATCACAGACTACATGGGAAGGAAGAACCTAAAGGTTAAGATGAATGTAAAGGTCCAGTGAAGAAAAAATTTGTTAGAGATCACCCTTTTAACTCAGTTTTGCTCTGAGGCTTGGAAGATATAAATAAACATGCTGTGTCTAGTAAAATTGTCTCCACTAATAAAAATACAGCTTTTTTCGTAAGATTAAACTGTAAAGGTCTTTTGACAATACCAGGTACTATTCACAGCTATAATGGTTTTTAGAACACATAATTCACTACACAATCACAGGTTCAGGTGACTAAACACTCCACAATTTAGATGGTAACAGGAAAATGAACTTTGGAGCACACTCAGACTATTGCTCTGCAGATAACAGACCCCAATGTGTTCTTAGAAATGCTTTGGATTTGTGACACTGAAGAAAATAATATTTTTGTGTTTAATTGCAAACTTCATGCGACGATCACAATTAGAACTTCATCCTCACAGAAAACTAGTATTGCTGAAATGAAATTTGTCTAAACAGAAGAAACGTTGCGATTATTTCAAAATATACAAATATATAGAACCATTGAATTTAGAAACAAACACGAACATTCTGGGCCAATGAAAAAGCCTCAGAATCAGTGCTGAGAACTGGCTAATATAGTTATTTAGTTTTTAGTAAATATTATGGCATTAGTTTGATATTGGCAACTGCTTTCCAAAATCTACATTAAGCCTCTAGAAATTCTAAGCATTCTACACGGGATTCTCAGGTACTGTGCTTACACTATGTTACTGGAAGTCCTCTATTCAAAATTATAATTCAGACACCTAAACTACAAATGTGAACCTAAGCTGGTCAGAAAAGACACAGACAGAGAGATGCATTCTATAAAGACAGCCAACAGTGTGAGGGACACTGATGAAAGTTTTGCTCAAGGCATTTAATATACACATTTTAAATGGACATAACTCCTTTGTCCTGAGAACAGCTTTCTGACACTGAGCTGGATAAGGAAGTTCTTTTTTATGTTAAGAAATAGCTTACACTACTGTACCAGCTAGTGCCCTTTGCATTATTAACTCTGTTTCTGCTAATGATTGTAAGTTCATCCAGCTCATCTTGACATTTCTTAACAAATCAGACTTTAAAATAAGAAAAACCCAAAACAAGATTGCAAAGAACCCAGTAAACAACATCCAGATGTGTCATATATGTCACTGATACAATCTATTCTGGGAACTAATTTATATGAAGTAGCTAAGTAAAGATTTTGAGTGCAATGAGACTTGAAGTCTGATGACAAAGTCTTAAGTTGTAAAATTTATGGAGACAACTGATGGATGACCACAAAAATGCACTGCAGACACTGAAGTTATTCAGGAGAACTGGAAACATCTTGCAACTGCTGCTGTAGGGACTACACAAAGGCTACAAGTGCTTTGTACACATATGTAAAAACATGCATAAGGTGAACTGTCTTTGAAAACCAGTATTCTATGATACCCTCTCTTCACTTTTATTTCTTGGTCATGGGTCTCCTGGAGGAACAAAACTAAACATCTTTGAGAGTTTAACTGTTATCTTTCAGCCACAGAAGCCACTGCAGTGTCTTTTTTTCAAAAGGTATAAAAATGTTTACTTACTCAAGTCAAAAGAAAAATACTAATTAAAGCTGATTTTTAACTCTTGAGAGTTGGCATTAAATCAATTGTGACCAGGCTATCACAGGAAACATTTGTTTCAGATCCAGCTGGCTACTGGTAAATCAAAGGGCAAGCTAAGGGGGTGGAACTCCAGCCTCACCCAGCGCTGGTGCCATCCACATCCAGACCCAGGGACTGATGCCTCCACTTTTCCCCAGATTAGCAGCAGCTATCTGGACACTAAGGTGTATCTACTGCTTTCCCAAAGGATTTCTAGAAAGGAAACAGTCATACACACAATGACACAGCGCTGAAAAATATTTTCAAAATGATGGTATAAGTAATAATTTTTTCTGTGCATAGATTACATTAAAAGCCTATGCAACGTTTTTCAAAAATAATACAAGAATCCCTGTTGAAAGCTACTACAAAAATACTATGCTTTTGCATTAAGCTATGCACAAACTGGAAAAATTTATTATGAAATGTGAATTTAACCACTTTGTGAACACCAAATATTCACAATGTTAACTTCCAGAACACTTACATCTTATCAAGTACAGGGACATTACAGATTTATTTTCAAAGATAATGATACGGAGAGGGATAGAGGGAGTTTGCGTAAAAATTTATTCTGTCAGTATTTCTACTGACTTTCAACTAGAAGATTCTATACAGCTTCTTATACATTAAAAGAAGGTGCCAGTTAATAAAAAGGAAGAAAAAGCTTTAAGAAGCATATTTTATTATTGTGAACACTGCAGGAAAACACTGTAATCTGATAACCTGGCAGGAACAACTTGGTAATAACGCACCGCCATATCTACGTGCCCCACTCCGGCAGTGGTCAAGGCCAGGCTGGGTGGGCACCTGAGCAATCTGATCAAGTGGGTGGCACCCCTGCCCATGCTGGGGGCTTGAAATGAGGGCATCTTTAGGGCCCCTTCCACCCCAAGTCATCCTGTGATTCTGTGGCAATGTCTAATGTATGCTGCAATGCCTCAGTATTTCAGAATGGACAGTTCTGTGATCCACAGACACCAACTGAGCAATTGCATACAAATGTTTCAATGCAGGAGCCTGCACTGACCAGTAAGCACTTGGACAGTATCAAGAACAGCACATCAGTGAAATTATAACAATTTGATTGTTTTGCTCTCCACCTTTAATGTATATGCAACATTGTGGAACTTGCTTTCAGAAATCAGGTATCTAACATTAACAAATTATGCACTGATGACCTTTGGAGATGCTAAAGGTACAGTCACAATCATGCATTAAAAAAATCCTGCTTTTCCCGATAATGGGTGAATGTACAAAATTAAATGAGGCTTGCAATATGATCAGCGTGGTTGGCTGCTTTAATACATGCCATTCCAATTTAAAATCACCACAAGCCAAGAGTGACGAATCTAATTTGATCAATTGTTCATAAAAAACATTGAAAAGAGATGTAAGCACACATATCAACAGCTGGTAACATGGCCTGCTTTCAAAAGCAATTAATCAGTTTTTACAGAACCAAAAACTCTTAAAATATTCAAAATCAGTTAAAGCCACATACTGTTAGGAGAGTGGAAAGGAATTCTCCTAGTAAGAGCATCTTACACATCAAGTTATTGCTTAAATCCACAAACGCCAGAATATTCAAATAGAAAGGCCAGATCTCTAATAAAATGGTGCAGTCACATGGTCCACTAAGAGCAATAACTGATTGTAACTCCACTTCAAAGGTTTGACGGCTCTTTATGTTTTTCAACTGTATTTCATATTTAACTGGGTTTTATGAGTTCTTGCTAGTATTAAATATGCATATTTGGCTGCAACAGAGTAAGTACAGAAATTACTAGTAACTTTGTATAAAGCCTGTCATACACACTTTCAAAAGCAGAACACAGATAAAAAATACACAGATTCATTACTTCCCACTCAAAAAATACTGAGAACAACATTGTCTTATCTATCACATCTATCACGCTTGCCATGCTCTAACTGTGAATTTTGGTCCTGGAGGCCCCACAGATCTCTCTGGCTGAGAAAATTTTTCCAGAAGCTACTGAAACTAGTTCTGATTAATGAGACTGCAACTAACTTAAAAATGGAGGAGCACTGTACCAGACTGCACTGACTAATTAGCATTGCGTGAGAGGAAATATTTGAAAGAGTTTCAAATCCAGCAGAAATATCCAAAACACAGCTTCAATTGTAACAGGAGATGACTGGTAGACAAACCTCTCCTGGAGAATGATGATCTTGTGTATCAGCATATCAGTGCCATTGGAAGACTTGGAATTCAATTGCCATTTACTTACTCAAATCATTACCATCACCAATTTGAGAAAATGACTTTCCCATAATATCAGGCATAAGGACAACATACACAAAAGTAAAACAAGACACCTGAAAGGAAATTGCTCTGTCAAAAACAGTCACTGAAACAGCAGAAATGACAACAGACTAAAGCATCTGCTGCTGGCACAGAAAATCAACTATAAACAAAAGAAAAACGTCATTTGTGATCTAGTTTTGGATGAAGCACGTGACTGAAATTAAACACCGCCTGAGACATTTAATCCAAAAGGGCTTTAAATAGAAACAGAAAAAAAACATATTTAATAAACACTTGCCCAACTTATTCATGACTTTTTGTTCAAGTATTTGATAACAATAGCTTTTTCCCAATTTAAGCTCTAGACTGTTAGCTACATATACACTTCATAACAGCACATTTTTTTCAATCATGAGCTTTTGTAACATTCTCAAAGGTATGAGACATAAGTCACCATCATTTTTCACCTTCATCTACCTTTCACACACTATTTTACAGATTAGGAGGCAAAGCAGATTCCCAAAACACCAGAAAAAAGATAAGGATGAAAGTGTATCTCCTTTCTATCTGAAAAGGACCCTGTTAAACTGAAATATCCCCCCATTTACAGAAATGCTGCTCACCTTTAGAGTAAATGTTTATCTGACTGTGAGGAGCAAATGAATAATTCTTAGTGATATACGTAATTCCAGAAAAAAGTCCGACAGATCATGGCTGCTTAGATACATTCCTGGGATAGTTGCCCAACACAGGATTTTTTCCAACTGCGTGCAAAATTTTTCATCATCCTCTAGAAGAACATAATCAAATTATGCAGTAGCTGCTTGCAGAGAACCCATATCTATAGATGCATCTAGAGGTAAACAGCACCTATCTGTGTATTAAAATGGAAGAAACTGCCAACATACTGTTCCTCCTCAATAAACCCATGCGCTTTACAGAAATTAAGAAAAAAAGTTTACTTCCTTTCCTTCTTGAACTTTACATTTTCTCTTTTTATCCTGTCAAACTAGCCCTGCTGAGCATTATAGAGTCGAACTCCTCTGAACACAGCTCACTTTGTGAGTAACTGGTGCTGCAGTCACCTGATGTCCAGCAGCACCACGTTCTGGAACATCCAACTCCCTGATGGCTACAGATGTTGGTTTACAAACTCTGTAAGCTACCAGTGCAAGGGATGGAGAAGAACCACCCCAGCACACACTGAGTGAGGAACATCTTTCCTCTGTCACACAACAGACAGTGACCAGAGCTGAAATATTTGTTCCACTGCTGGTGAAGCTTATACCCTCTCCAGGAAAGCAACTTAGGCCGACTTCTGAAAAGCAGTATTTTCACAAAGTAAAGGAGACAAACTACTCCCTGCCACCTTTACTTTGCAATGCTGGGGAAAAAGCAGTTGAGAAAATGAAGAATCATCACAGTTTAGCACTTGGGAACATCACCCCTGTTCTAACAGAGCGTACAGTAACTTTAAGAAATGCATTACTCTGTTTCAACACGTTGGCCAATGTAAGAAGAAAATGAACACCAAACATTTCAATTTTTTCTTAAACAAATTTTCCTGTTTCTCCCTGTACACGCCTCTCAAATCCTCCCAATTCCTCACAAGACACTGAAGTGGATAAAATATGTACCTGCAGCTATTCTGAGACAGTGATCAAAATTCTTTTCAAAGACTCCCCACCCACACCATCTACTAGAGTCTGTATCCCCTATCCTGCCCTTCTAGAGCACATGAGCCATTCTGAAACTGTGAGATCACAGGCTCAGCTGCCACTAATACATCAAGAACACAATCCTCTGTCCCAGTGATGCCATCAGCTCCATACCAGGATGCCAATACACTTGTTTTCTCCCCGCTGCCCCCTCAAGGGAAGCATGTCTGCTGATCATCTCCTGTTTGTGAAGTCAGCAAACCTGAAGAGGGAATACAGGAGATATGCATTCAGCAGAACAATGCACGTGAAACAAGGAAGCAGGTTACTTGGGTACCACAACATTAAGTACTTTCTGACAAAGACTGCATTTGCAGATGACAGGAGACTGAACACACAGCAAACAAAACGCTTTGTAGATTTTCCTGTCCCTGATGTTGCAGTTGATCTGGAAGAGAATGTGCAGAGTCCCTCAGGCAGAGATAGCCTTTGATCTCAGTGTACTAACTTGATACACTTACAAATCTGTGAGTGCCTTTTGCCTTCTGCCCTCCCTAAAGAGGGTCTACAAGTAAAAGAATGGATTATCTGAGGCTGTTCTGCTGTAAGAAAATATATTTTAAAGACCCTTCTAAAGTCAACTTTGTAAATGTATATTTTCCTTTTTCATGCTTGACATTCAAGCAGAAGAAAGGAAGATTATGTGCTATGATCTGTAGAATATTAAACTCCTCCCCATGATAACTTTGTCTGGAGTTATCAAAATCCCTGTATTTACTGAATATGAAAAAGCAGAGGTTGATGGAGTTGGCTTTTAATTGCTAGAATCTTTTGTGAGTAAAAAATAGCTATTAATAAATAACAACTGTTCACCTTAAAGATTGCAAATTAATTTTCAAATGACCCAATACAAGAAGTTTCATCTCTAGATTTGTCCCTTCAAAAAATAGTACCAGTGTACACCTACAACCTCTGCTTCTCTACAAATAACCACAAAACAACAGCCAGCTCCTGTGACAGAAGCCAGAATTCCATTCTGAAAGTGATTTTAAACTGGCTGGTTTGCAGACCTCAAGACAGGCTTTTCTACAGGAGTGATGGAAGTTCCAGAGTTTTGCCTCCTCATGATGACATGCCTTCCCCAGAGTCTATAAAATTAGCTATGCACACTTTAAAAATAGGTTATTCTGGGATGCAGAAATGGTTTATTTCAGAACACACTTTTCTCACTTTGCTTTAGCCAAAAGAGGATGTAACTGGAGAAGGTTAAAGAGAACTACTTTCATGTTACTTTTTATTTTTGGGTGAAAAACCTCGAGGAGACTGGAGTGCTGTACAGATCAATTTTCACATTTGACATCTAACATGGTAACATGTCCTTGGTACAATTTTTTCAGTACTACTGCTGTGTAGATCTGAACTAGTTACCACCCTGGACCTCCTTTATAACCAGCAAAACAAGGGGACATTTCTCTTGTGTGATCCACACCAGCCTAGTATAAACGAGATCAGCTGAGCTATGTTCTAGAACTATTTCTCCCCTATATACAAAGGACCACAGCCTGATAAACTCACACACAAATGCTTAACTTTGAAACCTTAAAGTCAGCAGTGATGAAGTGCAGTCTTTTGCAGAGAATATTCTGCACTTGTCACAATTGGTGTGGAGTGCCTGCTTTGCTTTGCCTAGACAAAAGAGAACAGCAAAGCCCCATCTCACACAGTACTTACAGACTCAACAACCTACATAACAAGGTAAGGAGTGTGTACACAACAAGCAGAACACAAACTAGCAACAGGCACTTGCAGGAAGAAGGCAACAGCACCCAGGGCTGCATCAGCCAGAGCATCACCAGCAGGTGCAGGCAGGTGACCCTTCTCCTTTGCTCAGCTCTGGAGAGAAACCAGAATGGAATGCTGGGTCCAGTATCTTTTATTAAAGAACGATTAGCTGAAAGGTAAGGATGGCTTCTTACTACATAAAAGGCCTGTCACTGGGGTAGTTTGTATTATCAATATAATTGGGATATATTGCTCCATAGAGCTTTGCTTTATAATGGAATATTTGTTTGATCTTCAGGCGTTCCTTGGGCCTCTCTTGGCTAGGCACACTTGAGGACACAAAGTACCCATTTGCTGGAAAATTTTAAATGTAAAAATTCATGTCTAAGTTCAACAGTAGTTTTTTTCTTGAGTGCTGTTTGTAGTTCCCAGTTTGAAAAGAACTAAATTTTTAAAATCAAAGTATATATACCAACTTGAATTATGCTAAGAACACGGTTTATCATAATAATGGCCTTCAAAAATGTGCTATTCAACAAAATACTGGCCTACTCCAGACACTTCAAAAATACCAACTTGCAAGTGCTGAAGAAACTTCCCAAAAGGATGTACTCCATCTGTAAAAGTGCTGATTTCTGCAAAGAGAGATTTCCTCCCAAATCATATTTTATGGTTAGAAGACAGTAAAAAACCCCCTTCTTTGACAAGTACTTTTCCAGAGTCCTCCCTTTACACATCCAGAACAAGATGATACAAAATTATATTTTCAAGCCAACCTAAGTCTAAAATTCTTTTAGAGATGACCTACGCCAGTTTAAGGCTGTGCCCATAATTGCGAAACAGTTTTCAGTAATACATACATGGAGATCTTATTTAACAATTCCCTAACTGAGAAAAACTTCTCACAGGATAATAAGTGTAATGAAATCCAGTTTAGAGAGCTCCTACTGGAAACACAGGACCTAATTTTAAACACACTGGATTCAAACAACCCATAAAAACAACGGCTACATTTTGCAATGAAATATTTGACTGTCCAGCTGAACTACAAATTAGTTTCATTAACTGCTGCCTCTACAAAATCCTTCAACATTTCTGTTCCTCAGAGCTCTCGCCTGCATTTTCCATACCGAGAATTTTTGGATTGTTTTTTGTCAAATTCACTTCACACATCTTTACTGTTCTTTTACGTCTTTATTCTTATTTTGCACAAATGCTCTTTCCTCACATAATTCAGAACAAGTATTTCTCATTTCCTTTACAAAATACGACCTCTTTAACTAAAAATTCCACATGAATCCCTGTGGCAACCTAATAAAATGTTACCTTAGTATTAATATTTTCTTGGGCCCTTAATTATAGTACCAACCCAGTGCCACGGATTTGGACAGGACAACTGGAAGTTCTTTACTTATTTCTCAAGAATCAAAGACCAAATGAATAACCCACAGCCCTTTCCTTACCCATGAAAGAGAAGTTTACTTTATAATCACTGTGCTACAAAAAAATCCTCAACAACTCAAATCCCCTCAAAGTGAAACAGAATTTTTGAGGCATAATGCTGAACCACCAATACTATTTCTACAGTCATGGTACAGGCACAACAGACAAGTAACTGCAAGGCATCCTAACTTATGAATGTGCAATGTAAGGCTTTACCACGCAGTATTAGGGATAAGGATTACCTTATCCTGTATATCTTACCATTCTTTCTTTTATCCTCATGAAACTTCAGCAAAGTCTTCCTTTCACATCTATTTTTTGGTAAAGAATGGTGAACCAAGAGCAGCCAAGGGCTTTCATGACAGTAAAGCACCAGCACTTTAATGCCTAGAAGGACATGGGTCTAAAACATGCAGCAGGCAATAATGGATGCTGGAAACTGAAAGCTATTTCCAAAGAATCTCTGAACAGTTTTTACCTCATTAAGTAAAAGAAGTGTGAAGATGAGGGCTCCTAAAAGCCCAGCATGCCTATCACTTCTCAAGAATCTATCTAGATGAGCCATTAATAGAACTGGAAGAAGGAAAACCACAACACATTAAAGGGAAATTACAGGAAAGACAAAGAGAGACTATTTACAAGAGCATGTAGTGAGAGGACAATAGGTTCAGGGGAAATAGGTTCAAACTCAGAGGGCAGGTTTAGACTAGATATTAGGAAGAAATTCTTTAATGTGAGGTTGGAGAGGCACTGGCACAAGTTGCCCAGAGAAGTTGTGGATGCTCCATCCCTGGAAATGTTCAAGGCCAGGATGGATGGCCAACCTGGTCTAGTGGAAGGTTCCCTGACCATGGCAGTGAGGCTGGAGCTAGGTGATCTTCAAGGTCCCTTCCAACCCAAACCATTCTCATTCCATGCTGGAAGAGCTGAGCAAACCCAGGATCCACATGAGGGGGAGAGTGGTTTTTGCCAGGGCAGCAGAGATGCCTGGAAATGGAGAAGCATCAAGAGCAGCAGCCAGCCACATCAGAGCTGCCCCAAAACCCTCAGACGCCACAGGCAAAAGTAGGTCCTGGAGGCTCAGGTTGAAACAAAGCATATTTGTTGCCCAGAGCAGCATTAGTAGACACTTGCAGGACAGAGAACACATGCATGTATCAAAAATCACTAGTGTTAAATGCCTTAAGAGAACAAAAATTATACTTTTTGGTATGTGGTAGACAATACTGACATTTTCATATATCAATAGACTAAATACTGAAACAAAACGCGTGTTTTGTCTAAATAGGAGCTCCTAACTGAATACACTTCTTGTTGAAAATTTGCCAGAACAACACAATAAGACCAAAAGGAAGCAAACTTTTCAGATTGTATTCAGAAGTTCAAAAGGCACAGATATTTCATTGTAATTTCTGAATTTTTTCAGAGCTCCTGGTTTTGTTTTTTTTTGAAAAACCAAAAAGTATTTTTAAGTTGTGTCCAGATCACCTTTATGACTACTTCCATCACTGTGGCACCTGAAATAACTGGGAAACAGCTGATAAATCTTTGGAGAACAGAAATGGAAAAAAATAGAAATAGTGGTTTTAAACTTGCATCCAGACTTTCAGAAAGTAATCCTCCAAATTAGAACCTCTGTTTCTCTTTTTTGTCAGACTGTGTCATGAGAAGAGCAACAAAGTTGGCAAAGGATCTGGTGCAGGACGCCTTACCAGGAGCAGCTGAGATAGCTGGGAGTGCTAATCTTGGAGAAAAGGAGGCTCTGGGGAGACTTCACTGCTCCCTACAACTCCCTGAAAGGAGGCTGTAGCCAGGTGAGGGTTGGCCTCTTCTCCCAGGTAAGCCATGACAGGACAAGGAGAAATGGCCTCAAGTGTCACCAGGGGAGGTTCAGGTTGAACGCCAGGAAAAATTTCTTCACTGAAAGAATGGTTAAACACTGGAATGGGATGCCCAAGGACGTGGTGGTCACCATCTCCAAGAGTGCTCAAAAAACACATGGTACATGTTTCCAAACAGGAAGCTACACTTTCTGTCTCTTAAATTAAGTAATACTCAAAATAACTGAATTACATCACAAGTTATTGTGCCATTGCATTCATAATAACCAGTTTCAAACCCATTAATTCCTGCACAATACAAAATTCAGAGTATGAAATATTCTACATCATGTTTCTGGTTATTCCTCTTCAAAAACACGGCAGTTAATGCTCTTTGCAAGTATGCTAACTACATTGGTTTTTGGACACTCACCATTATTTTTCATTAAGTATGTTTTAAACTACAGGCTCAGCTCTATTAAAAAAAATAAGTCCCTTTAATGCTTTTTTGCCCTCTGCCATGGCTAGTTAACAGAATCTCAAACTGATATGACTATTAATCATATTAATTAATATTAATCTGACAAATGTGCTACTGTTAGTTTATGGCACATATATGGTCACGTGAAAAATATAAAACAATACCATAACTAGCTAAATATTTGAATTCCAAGTCTGTAAAATTCTATTAATGTAAAATATTATTTGTTTTTATAATATAAACAAACCAGCTTAGGCTGTCACTCCTTTTTATTCATTTTTTGTTTTGTCTTACTGCATGCATCTCTCACAAAGTGAAAAATGTCTATTTAAAGATAAGTGGAAATACTACAGTACGCAACTTTTCATGTCAAAACAATTACATTATTATATTCTGAGTTAAATAATATAAGATAGGAAAACATTTTGATACGCATTTAACAGTTGTAATCCTTGCAGGATCAAATCAGCTTCTTCCAAACCTATTTTTGCCTGATGAAAATAAAGAGCTCCCTAACCTGACCAGCTGCCTCTTGTACCCATCTCGGTCTCCTCCCAGAAGAGACAGGCCAGGACAGAAGAACATCCTTCTGTCATTTTGGTTTTTTTTAAGGCTGAACCACATTTTGGGCCGTCACAGATGACTAATCTGTTCTCAAAAGCCAATCACATTAGACTGAAACATGAAATTTGGTACCTGGATTGTTAGAAAGAGATCAACCTCAAAATAACTACAAAGGTCACAGAATGAGTGTGGCTTTGCCTAGAGAGTGCAGTTTGCTTGAAAACTGCAAGTGGAGGCTCTGCCCAGGAGACAAAGAGGTATTTGCTTTCTGGAACACATACTCCAAACACTGTCTTGTGCATTCCTTATTTTCAAGGCAGCAACACCCGTGGCTTCAAGTGCTCAACTGCCCCTGCTCCTCCAGAAACACATCAATTGCATCAGTTGATACCACCACAATTTTCTGATGTTGAGACAGCAAAAATGTAATACTCCTTTATAGAAGGCATTATTTTTTCATTTAAATAAAACTTAAGCTGCATTTAGACACTTCTTTGTCTTGTGCTGCATTTTAATACATATATCATGCACCATTTTTGTGTCCCCTATGGAATAAAACCAAAAATTTTCCATTATGCTATTCTCTACATGGCTTACTGGTCCCTAATAAAAAGAAGAGATTATCTCCATCCATTTCTTAGAGAAGAGAACATAACTATATTTTCATAATGTATTTGATAGAAATCCTTTGTTTGTTGAGGATACAGAAAGATATTTCAAAAGAAATGTCTCCTGTGTAGTTATTATACATCAGTGAGTATAATAATTAACATTATTTTATTTGCAGCAATAATTTAAATCTTGGAGATTAAATAAGGCTCCTGCTTTCACAAATAATGACTCCATGTGTTTCTTTTAATGGTCAATATAATTTAAATAGGTTTGGAGACAATTTCTCTTTAGGACTCATATACTTAGGAGATGTGAGTTGAGATAATTACATTTAACATCAAGAAAATGACATACTCACATCAACTGCAAACCCAGGCCAAGTTTAGGAGCTAAGAATAGCTTTTGGCAAGTATACAATAAAACAGTTGCCTTATGTAACAAGCACAGAAAAACTACACTCTGATACATATGAAACACAGTATTAAGTCTTGAGGTGTTCCAAAAAAAATTCAGTGCCCCCCTTTCTTCATCGTTTCTTTTTCAGCATTCCTCTTCTGACATAGATTACAATTTTCTTCCTTTTTATTCGTATCACAACTAGTGATCACTTTTTAAAAATTATCCTGTTCATATTAATTCTGCTTTCTCTTACCGAAATTATATTTCTTATTGGTGATTTTAGTACAGCGACATAATAAATAAATGCTTGCTGTCATAATGCATGTGAGAGAAAGCTTTGTATCTCTGATGCCATTTTGATACTTCACAGTGTTACAGAATGAAAAAAGACCACCAAATCTAACACTTTAGAGTACTCTTTGCATTCAAACTACTAAAGGTAGCATGTGACTTATTTAACATATACAAAATATAGTTACTATCTTCTTTTAATACAACACCAGGACAAAAGAACCATTGATTGTCCTGAACATTAATTACACTCTTCTACAACACACACTAAACTATTTTTGGTTTCAAACTGCATGATTAGACAAATTTATGATCAGGAATGTGCAATAGTAAGTAATAAAACAACATACAGATGTAAGTGCATATCAGTACAGGAAAACAATTTTTTCAAAAGCAGTTTTATGCAATGAAAGAAATCTTTGGACCATGAGGAATCAGCTGCATTCCCTTTATTTTTTGTGGAGTCAAGCTTTCACTCCACATGTCCATGGCCATAAACAAACTTTCTCAAATATCTTTATACCTGACACCAAACACCTGAACCAGATTCCCTCAACTACACAAACAACGTCACAAAAGTGCTCATTCAAAGCAAGCAACTTTCTGCATGTTCAGCTACAGCTTAAATTTAAAGACATGAGGTATCAATGGCAAAAATTAAGAGGCTCTAAATCTGCAGGCAACACAGTTGAGTTCTCCAGCTCCCATCAAGGCAAGTCATAATTAAAGACCTGGAAGCCCTTCCACAACCCTGCCAAACTGTACTGGCCATGAGGAAGGGGAAAAAAAGGAGTGCTGGTGGGAAGTACAACACTGCACACCATCTTCAGTAGGTCACTGGTCTTTTAAATAATCTCTAGTGAACAAATAAGATTTCAGAAAGTTTTTAGTAGATAATTACACTTCCTGATTTTGTAATTAGTGGAACTACATGTAATTACATAATAATTATGACGGTAATTACGTAATTAAGATGTATAATTATGTAGTAAAAAACATTATGGAAATAAAAGCCATCAACTGTATAAGCACAATACATTTTTAAAAATAAATTCTGTATCATCTGTTTAAAGCTACCATTTTCCTCAAAATATCAAAGTGATTATAAGCCATCACTGGCAAGTTCTAAAATACATTTCTTATGAGACTTAAAAATCATACAGATAATTGTATCTTTTAAAAAAATCTCTTTAAGCCTTAGCTTTACATTATCTTTCTGATGTCTAGGCAGACATATACTGAATGCACTTTACAGAGTTAAACTGTTTACATTTTTATTTCCAATTTCTACTAAAATAATTTTTTTTAGAAGTTGCACTGATGTCAGAACTCTGGTATCCAAAACACAGGAATTTATAACTTTTTTTTAGTACCATCAGATCCATAAAACTTTTGGGTCTTCTAAAAGGAAAAACATGCTAGTCTTGCTAGTCTCTATAGAAAAGAACAAACTGTTCTGAGAAGCTGTAGTAAATAAGATGACATCATTTCTGATTTGCAGTGAACAACAGCAGAACTGACCCCCATCAAAAAAACAAACGAACGAACAAACAAAAACACACACAAACAAACCCCCAAACAAACAAACCCCCCAAAAAAACCAACAAAAAACCCCACTCTTTACTAAGGAAATGAAACCAGAAAGACAAAGGTCTCTATAATAAAAATGTCAGTATTTCAGACAGAAAAGAAACAGTGAAGAAAAAACTGTTTTAGAAATATCTTCTGTTTAGAGAAACTCACAAGAGACCTGACAAAGGAGGAGACAGATGACACCAGAGAGGTGACACCATTGCATGGATTAGAGATAACAAGTTGACCTGCACCTATTCATACCTCAGTAGAAAAAAAATCCTGAAGTGCAAATGAGAAGGTATTACTGTTCACTATTTTCCACATACAAAAAACCCCATGGTCAAATAACCACCCCAGTTTATGAGGAGTCAGAAATTAGCTATGCAACTACTTCATCCCATCTGCAACATCATACAATGTGCAAGGAAAAAAAGTCTTCATTAATCAAAACCCCTTTTTTAGTGGTCTGATCCACAGTAAATGCACTCCTCTCATGCCACAGATTGTCCACATTGTAGACATCTTTTAACTTTTTTACTCATTATTCCTATTTATTTCCCTCACAAGTAGAGAAAATAACTCCAAGAGAGGTGTACCAACCCATTATATTTTGTGCTCAGAGAACTGGCTATAGAAATATATGGTGCTAATGTAGTTTATTTAGATTTTGTAGGTTTATCAAAAAGACAACATGAACAGAAACAGAATAGAGAAAACATTACACTGAAGATCTTAAAAATGCCCAATACCAATGAAAAAAGGCATGATCATTAGGGGAGGATAACCTAAGATTTAAAGATGATCTAAATGCCCATATATTACGCTAAAATGCTAAAAAATCCTATTGCAAATAATTTTCTGTAGGTTTTGCTTTAAAAAAGTTACATTTAAAAATACTCACAAAATAGTGACTCAATTTTTAAAAAATGTTCGCAAGTCTTTCTCTTCAAAACAACACATTAAGGAAAAGTGAACAAGTGCTTTTGAAGAAAGACTCAGATTAAATTCTTGAAAATTATTATTTTACAGTCTGTTCAAAACAACATGATTGGAAGACAAAGTACTTGACAGCAAATGTGCAGAGGCGCTTTTGTTTGCTTGGATGTGGAGATCACTACAGTGAACTGAAGTCTTAGTGATGCTGCCTGGAGATGTGATGCCATCAGAAATGTTTTGTTTATTGAACTGTTCCTTCTGAAAAGAGACAGGCCAGGTTTCAGCTGCTGCCATCTTACAAATAAATGCACACACACGGATACACCTAGGTAATTTATACAATCTCTCCTGATTGTCCACTGTAATGCACATGTAGAAAACTGTATCCCTTTTTAACTATTGCAACAAGTACTTTGCTGTAGTCTTCTGTCTGTATATTGATAAAAATGTGGCAAATTGTTCTGATTTACAAAAAGCCTTCCATTAAAAAAAATCACTTCAGTCTGCTACTTGACACACCAAGATATGAACACACTGAGGAAAAACCCTCACCACTGAACTGACAGGATTCACACAAATATTCAGAGCTGATTTTTTTTACATCTAGGTCTAACAGCCCAGAAGAGTTTCTTTTTTCCCAACATAATTTTTCAGTTTATTCATCCATAAAGTAAACGGGGATTTTTTGATATTGGCACAGAAGGGTGGAGAGAGGTGCACACAAAAAGCTGCAATAAAAACATGAAAACATCCTCTGAATATGCATTTGGTTTTACAAAACCACAGCCTGTAAGTATATGATCAAAACAGTTACATTCTATTTCCACCAAGTGGCATATACTTTGAAGATGTAGGTCTCCCTACTACACAGGAATATTTAAATGCTTTTCCCAAAGTTATCATCCTCCCATCCTCATTTTCTTCTGCTTATCCATTAAGACAAAATGCAAAGACTTTTCAGAATCAAACCTCCATGGGTTGTTAGATATATTCTAGGAAAGAATCCACCAGAGCAGCTTTGCAATTTCTGTCTCTGAAATAGTTAAGTGTCTTGCAAACAACTTTTGTGACCTTCCCTCTCAGAGAAATGGGACAGTCCAAGGGCAGTAGCTTCCAGACCCCTACTACAGTATGGAAAAAAACACCAAAAAACAAACAAACAAAAAAAAAAAAAACACCCAAAAAAACCTATGACAAGGATCCTATTTCTCCAAAAAGATCACAGCAGCATAAACAGCCTCAGTGATACTAATGAATTGTTGATAAGTAGATTGCAGCATCCTTGTCTTCTATTTGATGTCAGATGATGTCAGGGAAACTAAACTGGAGACATCTGTGCAAGGCACAGTAGTTGTAGTGACTTTATGGGGACTCCATTTCTCTTCACTTTCAGAGGTTTTCATTTTACTGTAGTAGAAGCAAAATGAAAACAGTAATATCTTTGAATATTTAACAATACCAATGTCTGAATGGAATAATGAGATAAAGATTACTATGCTCTATTTTGATCTCCTGATGACATAGCCATAAAAATACATTGGTTTCCTTTCTGAAGTTAAGCATACTTCTGTATTTGAGCCACAAATGTTCAAAATTACTGACAGTCGGCCTATCCCTTTTCATCTATATGAAGAGAGGATGCTACTACTTTGCTACTTCTGCTGCTTTTTAATGCTCTGCTTGTTCACCTAAGTAGCAATTTCTGATTAAACCCACATCTCAGCTTCAAAAATGGTCAGAAAGTGCTGAAAACACGGTGGGTATGTTGCTACTCACAATAAAGTATTTTTTTCCCTTTTCAGATTAAAAAAATATTTGAAAACAAACAGCCCTTCTAGTGTTACTGGTATCTTAAATTAGGGCTTTGGGTATAGTAATATTAAAAACTAAACTGGTTTTTAACCTAATACTAACTGTGCCGCAGTTCCTAATTTAGAAAGACAGCCCAAAATTTTCAGAATTTCACTTTTTGTAGTATGACAGCTAAGAACCTTGCACTGTATCACAAGGTTAACCTATTACATTGTATGATCGTAACAGACCTTAAACGTCCAGATGAAAGGAAACATTAGTTTGGAGGATAAATGCTAGTATTAATAATAGGACAAAAGACCCATAACTTGACCCATATCAACCAAATATTCCTGGGTGGTATAATTGACAGCTAACTTTACCAGTCACTGAAACAAGAAAACATCACATAGACCAGTCACCTTATTCTTGATTCTTAAAGAAAAAAGATAGAACAATAACTTTTTAATGATTACAGTAGATCCCAAATAAAACATGAGTGAACAATGTTGTAATTGCCACACTGGTATAAATAAGCAGAGGAAGAGTCTACAAAAATATTAATTAATCCTTTTGCTGTATTTCTCAGTGGTAGGCTCAATCTACTGAAGGTCTACAAAACAATGAAAAAAACCCCAACCAACCAAAACAGGTTAGTAGTTGAAAGAGACTTAGAATACACCATGGCACGTTTCAAACATACAAAACTCTCTAAGAGCACAGTGTATCACCCATCATGCACAGAATAAGCTTCAGAAAGCAAAATTTACCTCAGCTATCAAGACCAGCTCTCTACAATAAGTACAGTGAGAACACCAAACACCAGAAGAAGCTGTGTGTGTGACTTGCCAAGTTGTAGAACCTGCATTGCCGAGGACTTTTAAACTTAGCCCATCTGTAAAAAGTAGTCTGTGTTACTGATCCTCTAGCAGGGAAAGGAAGCAGCTTGGATATCTTTTTGAACTCCCACTGATTTCACAATTATTATTTTAGATTCCATTTCAATAAATAGTATGGGCCTTCAGTATAAATAGCTGAACAAACAAAACCTGCTCCGTAATTAAGATTCTGTATTTTGAAGAGGCAAGAACAGAAAATGCAAGTGAACTAGTAGCAAAATCTCAAGGTTCTGAATGAGACAAGATGAGAATTCTTTCGAACTACAGTGGAAAAACAGATTTATATCTTCAATCTCTAGCCATCAAAACTTTTTTCTTTTTATAGAAGAACATTCCAAGACAAATAACAACTAAAGCTTCTAATAAGAATAACCAGAATCTACAAAAAAGAAAAACTGGTGCTTAAAAATTCAGGAAAAATGGCAATAAGAGGTAGAAACAACGAAAGTCTATACAATTTGGGCTTCAAGAAACAATGACCCAAAACAAAGCAAAAAAATGTCCCCAAACCAAAATCCAAAAAACAGTCAAGCAGTGGTTTAGTCACATAAAAAGAGGAGACTGAAAATACCAATGACATACAAAACCTACATTTAAATTTTGCCACCATTTTTGATAAAGGCACTGATCACAGATCAAAGACAAAATGACTTGTGAATGATGGCATGAAAACAAAATCTTTTTTGTTACAAGGGAAAATAAACACTAGCTTCATGTTATAAACAGGAGTTCACTAGATTTCCATTTCAGAGCTACAAAAAAAATATGGTACATGAAAATTATTTAATCCTGCACAGTTTAACATGAAGTGTATCACATCAGTAAAATATTACTGAAGTTACTAGAAGACAGAGGACACTGGTATCTATAAAACAAAAAGGTGGCACAAACAGCCAGGGATAATTATTGTCAAATTCTGCATATACTATAGAAAGGTATTTTCTTCTGAAAAATGGGACAGAATTATACATATGTTTGCCATACCCACACAACCAGCTGCTATGAAGAGAAACAATTGTCAACGGAAAATGAAAAGTTTTAATTTATCTGGCCTTGACTCCTGCTGCAACACCAAGACTGAAATCACTGGCTCGCTGAAGAAGATAATACAATAATTTTCAAACAGCTATGAAAAAGAGAAAAATACACCATGCTGAAAGGTTAACTGTCCAAGAGAAAAAAGTCCTACTAGAATTCTTACAGTTCCTTAAGAACTACTCTGAAAAATAATTTTATTGAACTTAGCGGTCAGGGTCCAAGAAATATTTTCCCATTAAAGCAGAAGGTGGTAAATTATATGAATTCAGAAGCCACCATACTATTTTTCAGAGAGAATTTATTAACCTTGAAGTCTAATATTACAAATGAGATTAAGCAGTCAAAAATTAATGAAACCAGGAAAATTAAGTAAAACAAGTGGCATGAACCTGAGATATGAATAAACCCATGATTCTGAAATGACATGAAGAAAAAAAACCCTCTGAAACCTCAGGATTTCTATTATTACTTCACTACAAGTTAATGATATGAACAGCTATGAACAGGATGTAGGTGGCTCAAGAAAGCACCAGAAAATGTAATTCCAGCAAATACACAGACCCAGTGTACAAGACACTGGAGAGATACTATCTAAAATACCATGTCATTTCCAGTTTTTCATACTCCAAAGATTAATTCAACCTAGAAAAGACTGCACACAAAGGTGCTAATAGAAAGAATCATACAGCAGAGACCAATTCTTCTTAAAGAAAGCCAAGAGTGTCTTGGCCTTAGTTGCAAAACAAAACAGAGATGTCATCACTGTTTCCAAAAGCATAGGAGAGAACATCAGGGAAATAAACCAAATAAACATTCAGTGAATGACCATAAAATAGCCATAAACAAGTTAGAACATGAAAATTATAGTGAATTTTTAGTCACAGATCGATATGCTAAAACACACTTTGGAACTGCAGCAAAAGGAGAACCACCTCTCACAGGTTTTCCACTGAAGTTCCAGAAACTTGCAGTCTTGAAAAATGCAGTGGAATGCTGTAGCAGAGGACTGGATGTGATCACCCATGAAGTGTTTTCTACTCTTAGGCCCTTATACTAGGTGTGATACCTACACACAGCTGCTGGTTTCAGCCAGTAGCATCCAGTCCATCTCCAAAGATGTATGAGACAGACATGGCTACACACTGTGACTTCTTTTGATGTTCAAAAGCCACTGTGAAATGCAAGCATCAGAGTTCACTGCCTCAGAGTGATTAGGAGAGGAAATGAGAACCTCTGCAAGAAGAAATGTAAGTACTACAAGCCAAAAGCAGCCTGTTTACTTAATTGAGCTGTTTTTACCTAAGAGGTTACACTGTTTTCATTTACATACCTGGCTTATCAAAATAACATTTAGAAAGACTGATTTTTATTTAATCTCTCGTCACCACCCAATAACTTAACTGCAGATGCAGGGCAGGGGTGGGGATGATTTTGACAGCAGAGCAGCCATCAGAACACAGACAGTCCCCACAGCAGCACCTTTTCCTTACAGGCAGAGGACACAGCCAGGTGCTTTCTGTGGACAACACACTTTGGTGGTGGGACGTAAACGTGCCTTTTTTCAGAATTCCAAGCATTAGCAAGCTCTCAGAAATATTCTTCTGTCAGCTTGAAAATCACTTAGCTGCACAAAACCCATTGATCCGTTACAGCTTAGAAATGTTTTAGTTCAGAAATGTTATGGTAATTGGGAGAAAACAAAAAAAAATCTTCGTAAGATCAGGTTAATCTGTATTTTATTTAAGAGAGATTTGTTGACAATTAGCATTACTGCTTTTCTTGTGCCCTCATTTTTCTCCCTGATAAAAAGTGTCTCTCTTCAATACTAACAGTTGAATGTAAGTTTTAATTATGTACGTATTTTAATTAATCTATCTACTGAAGCTAACATGTC
>VZUI01078662.1:52168-62168 GCA_013401135.1 Cettia cetti
AAGGCAAATGGAAGTTTAAAAGAATCCACCAAAAAAAAAAATCATTTATTTGCTAACTCTAATAGACTGCTTTCAAAAGAGATAATTTCCACAGGCTACAGAAGTTATTTGTATTACTTCAATTAATTATAATACAAAACAGTGGCACTACTTCATTAATCAGCTGCTTGAGAGAGTTACTTTTGTGAAAAGCCTTTTCAATAATTTTGATTAGAAAGAATAGTGGTTCTTACTACTGTGATATGATTCAGTATGTCCATCAAACAAATCCTTAATATTTTAAAAACAGGAAAAAAATAAAAGGAAACAGAAAAGAAGTTTTTTGGCAGAAAAACATGTCTTAGGGACTCCTTCAAGGCTCAGATGTAATGGAGCAAAGCGTACAGGAAATACTTCAGTGCTTTGAGAGGCATTTCCTCCCCTCCCCCCTTTAGAAAGATGCAGTAATTAAAACCTAATTATTATCTTCATTTTAAACAAAACCTAAAGTGAATACCAATTAATAACAACATACTAATGAGCATCTGCTGTGATGAAATTGAATATGAATGTGCTGCAAATTTCGGGTAATTTATTTTTTCGGGGAAGTGCCACTGGTCTCAATCTACTGCTGGAAGATTGTATAGACTGTACACATCTTCCGTCATGTCTTTTATGTGCAGCAATTTTTTATTTTCAAAGAAAAAGGACATACTTCAACTTTGGGGATGTTTATACATCCAAATGCTATCCATGCTACAATGATTTCAAGGCAATAAACTAGTGTGTCATGTTTTACACACCTCACATATTCTTTTAGCCAACCCAGGGTAGTTGCATCACACATAACCCCTATTCACCAGCAGATTCTGAAGGCAGATGCTCCTGCATGACAAGAGCTGTAGCAAGGGTTATACTAAACACTCATAATGTGTGTGCTCCTCGCCTCATGCTGATGTATACAGAAGTCTGGTCTTCTTGTGCTCCACAAAGCCTGGTTAAAACACAGTGCTGGTCTACATCAAATAGGCTGAAATAAAGTACACACCACTTTCACTCAATTCCATTAAAAACAAGAGACGTTTGGTCACCATCTTTCTTGATAGAAGCCTTGGGAATAAAGTAAATAGAGAGGGGTTGTGTGTATGTGGTTTCCTTCCTAACCCTCCAAACTGTCTACCTGTCTAATCAGTTTTGCGTTTTATAAGTGATTTTAACTGACAAAGTCCATTAAAGCTGTAAAAGAAAACTGAAACAGATGTAGTAGGATTTAGATGTGATGAAATCTCCTGTAGCAGTTATGTTAAGAATGACTGCATGACAAAAGAAGAGACCCTTACGTGTACATGCAGGAGTCAATGAAAAGGAAAAAAAGCCCAACAGAAGACTGGACACTCTTGTACATGATAGGACTTTTTTTTCCATTAAGTAATTGAAATGAAAAGAGCTTTTCCTGTCCTGTCTAGCAATTAATGAGAACATTAAAAGCCCTGCTCCTCTTCCTTGGAGATACGTTGCTTTTTAAATAAAAAGACTGTGTGTCATTTATGCTTAACAAACAGTTTCTCATTTTAATGGGATGCAATCCTCTCCCCTGATCCCTGTCTTGTGTGTGCACTATAGCTCATCTGAGCATGCAGTAAACCACACTCAACTCACTAATCCAGCCAAAATCACTCACTTTTCTAATCTGGCAGAAAACTAACGCCCCAAATTCAACTGCCTCCCTGAGTGGTCAACAGCTGGCACAAGGTGAAACAGAAAACTGCATGGTAGTTAATGTGAACAAACCAAAATAGCTGCTGCTATTAAGTGAAGACAGGATGTTTCCTGCTTTTAGTTTTGGGCTTGAGTTTTGCCTTGCACCCAGCTCTCAAACTCATCTGAGCAGCACAATTATCACACCTGGAAGTGAAACACAAGTCTTAAGTAAGAACCACTCTTTTTCTGATGTGTGGGAATCACTTGTCTCATATACCTTCAGAATACACCTGTCACTGCAAGTGTTCTTCACTTGGAAATTGTCAGCATCAGTATGTTTATGACTAATTTTTGATATCACTAATATTTAATACAATTATACACAAGACAAGCATATAAAACTTGTGACTGAGTCTTTAACAAGACCAGACACTATCTGCTCAGAGGCATCTTTTTTGGTAAGAACATTATAACAGCAATTAATGACTAACAGCAATGACTAATTGTTGGATGAAGCTCTGAGCAGCCTGGTTTAGTGAAAGGCATTCCTATCTAAGGCAGAGGGGTTGACACTGGATGATCTTTCTGGATGTTGTTTTAAAGGCTCTGAACGTACACAAAACACACACAGTGGCCAACCACTGACTTACATCTGTAATCTTAAGTTTCTGGTCAAAGGATACTGTCATTGTTAATAGCAGTGCAATAGGAGAAAAAAATACAACAGTTGGGTTTATCAAATAATTCAAGGCTTTGCTTTCTAAATCAGACAAACAAAAAACATTTTTAAAAATTAACTTCTCTGTAGTCTGCCTCACAGATCTGGAGAGCCTCTAGAATATTCACATTCTCCCTCTGAAAGCAGTGTCATTGTATAACAGGAATTTGCAGACTAATCAGTCTGAATATCCATCCTACACTGATGTACTTTTGGATAGGGATTGTACAGAAATTCTCAAAACTATCATCTACAGCAGAAAGGTTAAGGTTTAAGGTTTTCCATGCCAAACCAAACAAATGAGCTTTACTGGACAGCAAATGAAAGACATATGGCTCTGGAACCAGAATGACCCAGCAGAACATACAAGCAAAACTACAAAACTGTATTCAGCCAGATGCATGGAACATTACTCTGGAGAATTACCACACGATCCCCAAATCAACTGTATTTTAAGAGCTTCTGATCAAGAACATCTGCACATTTCAAACAAATTTCTGCTTGAAATAAGCAGCATATAAATACTATCCCAAAACATATCTTCCACTTGGTATAAAAGACAAATATAATTTAAAAAAACCCCATGTTTACAATTTTAAGGGAAAAACCCCAAGCACTTTCCAAGTAAGTCATTAATTTATGGATTTCTGGAATCACCTAACCCTCGATAATCTGGGATAAAAAGAGGTTAACAAAAAAGGCTTGGTGAAACAGAATTGCAAACCACCTCTTGTAAAGCAAAGTTCTCTTTTTGCTCTGGAGATAAAGCACCATGACCAAGTATTCCCCAGCTATCTTATGTGTAACAGAGCAACTGTCTCTTCTGTCTCACTGAAGAGCACTCACTTGCAGTTAACTCCAGGTCATCTGCTTATTCAAAAGAGAAAAAATAAACACATGTGTAAGGCCTCTCACCACAGAAAAGAATTCTTTTAACTTTCGATAATTTCATAAATTTCCATAAAAAATTGTAAAATCATAATGCTCTTTCTAACAAAAAAGAACTGAACTGTAAATATCCAGGAAACTTACATCAAAAAAGATGTGCTACTACAATTGAAAAAATCAAACAATTAGGACTCTGCTGAGCTGAAATCTGCATACAAGACCTCTGGCCTTACTCACGGAGAATGTAGCACAACCCCTTGCTCAGGACCCACACTTCTCATAGCTGGAAAACAAATCAAGTGAGGCTCAACCCAGAAGATTATATGAAAATAACTTAAGGGGAGTAAATTCTGCCTGTAGGGAAGGAATCAACCATCTATCAGCCACAGCCCTGTCCCATGGCAAAGAGAAAGAGAGGCCATTACCAGAGGTCTCCTGGAGGCCTCTGCAGAGTTGGTACTGAGCTGCTTTGTACCATTTTATGCAATCTGCTGACATGTTCACAAATGGTTGTGTATTGCCAAGGCTGAGCAAAATACTCCTCCATTATCTTACCCGAGGCACATTTTGAGTCTTCTGTCTGCTTGCAAAAATAGAGGGTGCTCTGCAGCTGAACAACCCCTGTTGTTCAGCTGCAGGAAGCTATGGGTAACAATGGAAAAAGCTGGTAAAACAAGTCCTGCCTTCACAATCTAGGCTGCAGCAGAAGTACTAAGTTACAATCTAGAAGTAAGGTATTTCTGTTTACATAAATTAATCTAGCTCAGTACTTGCAACTTAATTTTTATTTACTTCTTTTGGAAATAAGGTTCTTCCTCACTGATGGAAACACTTTACACAAACGTGTGGCACTTGTCAGCTATCCGGGAGCATACACTGTAAAAGTGCAATCTGTGTAAGCATCTTGCCTTATATGTGTTTAAATTACAGTTTTGTTAAGAAATGGGTAATGTTGTACTTCTTTTCCACAAAATAATTTATTAATATTTGTGAAAGCCTTTCTTTTGGCAGAATCTTGATTATCATTCAACATTTTGGATGAAAGACACCAATCCTAAGATTACCCACAAGGAAAAAGTGTAAGTCCATCTATGAACAAAGTAAGAATTAAAAACCTTTAGGTTTTTACTTTGGCAGTCAACTGGGTGTGTTTATGTTCTAGGAAAAAAAGTGTAGTCAAAAGTGTTCTGAAGGTTAATGTTTCCCTCTGGGGCTAGAATTAAGTTTGGAGTTTTTAATGCCCTAGATGTACACACCTATCTGGGCAGAACTATCTAGTTGTATTAGGAGTTCTGAATGTTCCCATTCAACAAGTGAAAAAATCTTAAAATTTAATCTTCCAAACTTCACAACAAAGTCCTAAATATAATAGACAGGAAAACTGCATGCTTTTTTTCAGCCCCAGCACCAAAACACTAAAGCAGGTCAGGTATTCCTTTTAAAATGAACTATGATATTTTACCAAATACAAATTATATTATTTTACCAAAGGCAAAGGAAGACAGAAAGTAATTAATGTGGTTCCAAACTGGCAAACCAAGAGGTCTCATGATAACAGGGCTTCCAGGCAAAAGTCTGTAGGCAGCTCAGGAACAGTGTCCAAGTGAGCATGAGCCCCACAGGAAAACCATGCATCTACTTTGCAACATTTCTGACTAAATTCTGACCTACAAGCTGGAAAAGGAATGTGTTACAGTTATTATTAGACTTAGCAGCTCCAAGTGCAAGGATATTTTGTCTCTAGGATAAAAGAAAAGCAGCTGGCTATGACTGGAAGACATAGAACACCCCAGTGAAAAATTTCCTGTAGCAGCAGTCTGCTGGGCCTGAGTAATATTTTTTTTCATGATTAGAAGAATTTTCTCATTAGACTACTACCCTTTGTCTTAGAGCAATCTAAGAGCAGCCTAACAATTTAGAACTAGTAGCATTTCATTAGAAAGATACTTCATCTTTCTGATAATAGCAACTAAAATTTTCCTAAGAAGTTCAACACATCTGACCAGAAATTGTATCAAATGCTTCAAATATTGGACTTAGTCCCACAAGAGAAGTTAAAACATGTAATCAAAAAAATACAGCATCTGAACACATATAACATTCTGAAACTTGAGAAGCTTTAATGAGAAGTACAACAATACAAGACAAACATCCTCACTATAAAGAAACAATCCTAGGAGTTAAGAAGTCTTACCAGTAACTTTTCCCTCCATTCTAGTGATCAGACAGAACATAACAGGTACTTGCAGTACAAAGCTATATAAACATTCAAGTGTGCTTCAACAAAGAGAATCCATAGCAGATAAACTGCGAAAGAAAAGAGTATGGCCCTGGAGTGTACAAAGTCAAGCAGCTCCCTGCCAGGACTTCCTCCCCTCTTTCCCAAGCCTGTGACTGCAGCTACAGACCTGCTCTAACAGGACAACCCATAAAAACAGGAAAGAGGGGAACAGAGAATTTCCCTAACAGGACAGACACTTCAGAAACTTTTCAGTGATAACAAGTGACATCTGAACTTGACTGTCAGTCAGATGGTTCTCAATCACGGTGCAATGCTTGTAAAAACATTTGCTAAAACTGGACAGCTCAAATGAAACTGCTGTGTTGCTCTCCAAAATGCTCACTCACACCGAAGGAGGTGAACTTCACCAGATATAACACTCCTAATAAAAGAAGCTGATGTCTACCAAAATTCTACAGACAAAAGGAAAACCTGGAGACTGAACATATTGCCAACATTGGCATTAGAATAAACATCACCACCATTTACCTACATACCCATAAAAAGCAGCCCAATCACAACAGATTGAATATTGATTTTTCTAGCAACATATAAAATTATTTGCAAAGATTCACTCCTCATCTAAGTAAAATACCTGTGCTCACAATCTCTGCACACCGAATTTCATTCTCTGAGCAACCACCTTTTTTTTTAAAATCAGATACCAAACAGGCCAATCTTGAGACTGCACAGCGATGTTCTCTGCCTCTTTTTGAAAACACAGCTTTAGATGTCAGCTAAATCTGCCTCATAAAAGAATAAAAGTTGAGAGTGAAGCTAGATTTCAGTAACCCTAAAAAGCACCGAAGCAGGCTGCCTGTCATGATATGTAGTTTAGAGAAATTCATAACTGATGCAACAGAATAAAAAGCATGACTAGGCAAGATGCTGGTTCTCCCTGGAGCTTCTCCTTCACACACCTCTTGGAGTGTTGATGCCGTAGCAGGGACCTTCTAGTGAACTCGTGTTGCTGCAATCACAGTACTCAGTGCAAAGCCATTTGGGCCACTCCATTCTCAAATGAATCTCCAAATCTTTCCCATTAAAAAAAGAAGCATCTTATACCCTATAAAAAGCTTGTACAAGGCAAAACACAATGAATCTCACAGGGAACGTAAACCATGTTAATTAAGACATTTAAATTGTTAAGCCAGTAAAGTCATATTTCTGAGATCTAAAATACAGTCAAATGAAAAAATCAACCTGAAATTTAGAACCAGGGAAAATACTCATATATGCATGCGATAAAAATGTCAATCATGTAATTTTTAATTACAGTAAGGCTGGAAAAAAAAAGACCTTATCCTTAGAGTACCATGCAGCAACCCAGTGTCCAAATTACAGGGAATAAAAAGATAAACAAGGAAGACAACATTCCATTTGAGTAGAGAAAGAACAGACTGCCCAGAACAGATGCTCTCAAAGGATTTAGTAACAATACTTTAAAAAAGTAAATTGAAAAATTTATTTAGAAAAAGTAAACTGAAAAACTTCTGGCCTACAAAAAACTTAAGATTGTCTAATTAGCCACCTTTATAAGCTAGACAGAACCACAGGAGCACCTAATAAAAGACACTTACTGCAAATCATTGCTATTGTTCTACACTCTTATAACTTTATCCTTACAAAATTATGATTCTAACATTGTTATTCTTAAATCTTACATAATTAAAAGCTCACTCCAATTCTGCACAGCAAGGCAGCCAATTTCCACAGGTATGGCAAGTCTGACACACAAACAGCAGCCTGCTTGTGTTGAGGCTGAGTCTGTAACACACATCAAGGCAGCTGAGAGTGCACCTGAATCAATACCAAAAGAATTCTTCAGAAATACTACTGTTTGCCTCCAGCTCTCCATAAGGGAAGTCTCTACGACTTTTCAGCTTCTTGATAAAACCAAGACTGTTGCTAATAAGGGAGCATAGATGTCAAGTACAATATAGCCAAATATAGGCAGTTGGGAAAGTTTAGTATTACCCTCAATATTACAGCTTTTACATCAGACACTTTTTTTTCACTGTCTTTTCATTACAGCCTTTCATCTTTATTCACCAAATTTATATATCCCACTCAATTTTATCTTCATTCCACTGTATAATTCTGCAGTGGAAATTGCCTTTTGAAAGGATGTCATCTTTAATACATTGTTTCTTCACAAGGCTTCAAGACTATATTATCTATGTTAGGTCATCAATAACTTTTTGTTCAGTGATACACTGAATGTATTCAGTCCAGAACTGTCAATTCTCTTGTTAAGGTTTACACAAGTACAAGGGAAACTGCAAGCTCAATTTTTAATTTTTTTTTTTCAAAAGGCTGGGCGAGTTGTTGATTTTTAAAAAGTATTTGTGTAACAAAGAAATAACTTCATACATTTAGTAAAACTAACCAGAGGAGCGGTCTCAAGCAGAAAATTAATTTTTATACTAGCTAGCCCATTGTTTGGAGCATCTATGTATTTCAACATTTGGAATGAGGAATGGAGCTAAAAGATGATTGGAAGACACAAATTAGGTTAGATAACAACAACCTTGTGTGGCAGCAGGAAAGCAGCCAAACCTCATACTATTTATTATCCATACCAACAGACTGTTTTGTTAGGTGAAGATTTTTGAGTAGTTTTCAGCAAGGGGAAGAGCATTCCAGCCTTCTCAACTTTATAGTGAGCACTCATCTGCATTATGCACTAGCTGGAACCTTTGAGCTCTTTTAAAAGATCATCCACGCAAAAATCTAGACAGGAAGATTAGAGCAGTGATGAACAGAAAAATAAAAAATGGTGAAAATGGCAGCATTTTCTTATCCATGTGGAAGTACTGAAAGGTATTCTGTTTCTACTGCTTGGGTATTTGGAAGCATGACATTCAACAAATCATCTAGACCATGAAAACTGAGTAACCAAATGCAGATATGCCTCTTCAAGCAAGAAGTTTAACTACTTCAGTCAATACATCCAACTCCCAAGCAACAAGAAAACCTACAGAGCAGAAAAACGTTTTCCCTATATATCTCATCACAGGGTTATCAAAAAACCTAAAGGTTTTCACAGAGTTGTGTAAGTTTGCAAAAGAAGTTTTGGATTTATGAGACAGAACACGGATATTTCAGTTTTGTCCGGCACCATGTGACTAAACAAGACAGCCTATTCTTCAGCTCAAATTATGCTGTAAGTTTCACATAGTACCATACCTGTTTTATCAAAACCTGTTCAAAACTTATTCACAAAGAAAAACTAAGACCAAAAAAACCCTGTCTCATGATGAAAACTGCCCCCATTACAAATTAGTTCCAAGAACACAGCTTTAACAAACGCTGTTTCATAGCTTCTGTAACTTTCCCCATTATCTTATGCTCTAGAAGGAATGTCATTAGCTGGGAAATATCAGGAAATCCAAAATGGTGGTGAATTAATTTTTTCACACTTCATGAAATGTCCTCCCATGTAACAACCAACTCCACAGGAACCATTCTAATTAGAAGTCAATTCTTCTCTACTAGCCCTTCTCACTTTGTTCTACAACTGTTCTCAACTGTTCTACAATTGTTCATTCTTGGACTACACTCCTAGTCAGTTTCTGCAAGAAACTGTTCAGATCAACCAAAATCAAAAGATTCTAGGGAGTTCCTCATGCTGGACCCACCCTTAGAAGGGAATAAAGTGTTATCTTTTGGAGGAAATGAAGGTGGCTCACAGCCATTAAAGCTCCCATGGGCACCTTCTGTTAAGTTCTGGTGGTTTATCCTAATTGTCCCAGCCAAATTAACTCTACTAGAGTAAAACTTGCTTAAATGCCTCAAGCTCCCCTTGATGCTGTGTTCTTCAGCTCTCGCTCTCAGCTGCCACGTGATGTTTCTCTAGGTTGTTAAACAGCTGCTGTGTTCAATCTTTGAGGTAGCTGCACTTCAGTGATAAAGTAAGTGAACCTATATATAGTTTGTAAATCCATTTGTTATGTCTAAAGTACTTTGAGATTTAGAATATGCAAGAAAGCATTCATATTAAGCCTTTTAAACTCTAAAAAGGGGGACTGCCATAACTGGCAGGATCCATGTTCAATCACTTTGTACTTAACGGTTTGAAAAAAATTACATTTCTAAAAATTATTTAGAATTTTACTCCACTTTTCAAAGCATGAAGTTAAATGTTCCCATTTCTAAAAATAATAATAAAAATCAATAACTATTATTCAGTATTCATTTGATATTTCACAATGGACCACTGTGAATTTGAACTCCAGGAAAGGTTGCTGTTTCAAGCCTCTGAAGGGTTATTATATACAGCACAGAGAAATAATAATTTAAGAACATGTATAAAAAAGCAGAAAACATCCTTTCTTTTGAAATCCAACTAAAGATGCTACAAGACCAAAACAAATTAATTAAAATTACCAACTTACAGTAATAATGGCACTGATAAAACAGATATAGACAGA